>BLSH010277264.1:0-14213 GCA_018402905.1 Glandirana rugosa
ACTCCCAGCTGAGAAAAATCATACCTAGTGTTATGTGCATACATTTGGTCAAAAGTAATCCGGGTCATCAATTGAAAACTAAAACATTGACTGGGTATTCAAATAAAATGTTGTTCCAAATTAGTCAAGTCACATTTTGATAAAAACCTGATAAAAAATCTACAGGTTTAAGGCCAGCTTTCGACTTGGAATTGGAAGCCTGAGAAAGACAAAAGGAACGCCTAGCCTCAGAAGTAGAAGGCCTACTTGTGGAAGAGAGGAAAGTACTTTCACACTCTGTGATCTCCCATCTCACAACCTCTGCAGCTGTGAAGAGGAAAGGATGAAGATTTCTATGCCAGGCACCATAAGCTTCTAAACCAAGTTAGGCATCCAATGATTGCTGTGCTGTACAGTAGGCAGCTGCTGGTGCTAACCTATAGAAGAAAGTGGCGCTTGTGCAGTGAGTCAGCTGCACAAGTGCAGTTACACCAGGTTGTTGCCAAACCACCAGAAAGATTGGTGCCATATTTAAATGGACAGCAGTCCTTCCACTCCATAGCTGCGACACATGATTTAAGTGTCAGCCTGCGTTCCTCCATGGCATAGGCATAGGAGTGCCAGCGCGCTGCACTTACCAGAAGTCTTTAAACTCTAGGCAGGACATAAGGGATTAGACCACATTTGATTTGCCCTCCACAGTCGGCACAGCCCCGAAAGGGTCTTTAGGGAAAGGGCTACACCACAGGCAGAGAACAGCCTGAAGATCTGCCTGTATAGCTCGGTGTGGCTAGCTCAACACGATCCAAGAGCTGCAGTAGCTGCAGTGGCTTTGGTGGAGCCAGAAGACTTGATAGGTCCATAATTAAGAACACTAGAAATAAACCGATCCTAGCTGGGAGTGGAAGGGGTTATATAGAGGATGTAAGCTTTCGTCTTTTGGCAGTGTCCAATTTTCTGACAGTAGCTACATACAATCCATGGTTATGATTAATCATCCTGTGTCCTGTACTATACGACTAGGAAACATGTTAAGGACAGTATGATTCTGAAATGTACACCAGTTTCTGTACCCTGCTCTACACATTTACAGCCACAGGCCAAACATTTTCATATCATATATTCTGCAGTTCTCTTGGCCTGGGTTTAACTACTCCTTATACTCATACTATTAGACCTTTTTGCTGCCTTTGATACAATTGACCACCTGCTACTCTTCTTTTTTTTTTTTTATCTCAAAAACAAACTTTATTGAGCATCTTTGCATATACAGCATACATCCACATAATAAAGCATCCAGCCTGAACATTGCAGCTCCAATGTCTCCATTTGAATACATTTACATTTGTCATATTCCGTCCATTCTTATCAATAGCTTATACCTGAGGTCTATACCATCTCACATAAATAGTCTATCCCTGACGAGCTCTACCGGCGCTAAGCCCGGCACCGCTAGCCATGGTGACCATATCTTCTCAAATTTAGTCTTGCTTCCTCTATGCTGATAGATCACTTTTTCAAATCTGATAGTGTGGTTCACCTGAGCTACCCACTCTTGCACTGTGGGAGGATTTTCCGACTTCCAATGTTTTAATATCGGTTTTCTGGCCTGAAAAAGGGCTCTCTCCACCCCAGCCCTGTGGGCCTCTTCTATAAAATCTACCTCCAAGATGCCTAGTAAACCTGCTTTCGGGCCCTCTGATAAATCAATATGATAAGCACTGTTCAGCATTCCTAATACCTCCCTCCAATAGGTGTGTAATTTGGGGCACCTCCACATTAGGTGAACCAGATCTCCATGGTCCCTACGGCACCTGGTACATGTTTGATCCTCCCGCACCCCCATTCTCACTAGTCTGGCCGGTGTGTAATGAACTCTTAGGAGCAAGTATAATTGGGAGAGTCTCTGCGCTACATTCAGGGAGCACCGTGTAACCGCCTCCATAGCCTCTTCCCACTGTCCCTCCTCGAATGTCCCAATGTCTTTCTCCCACCTAGGTAGTGTCCTTCCGTGGTCTGCAGGGAGAAGCCTATTTAGAATCATAGAGTAACATCCTGATATAAATCCTTTATACACCTCCGTCTCCCACATGTAGTTGAAGACAGGGGAGGGACCCATTGTCCATGGCCCCACTGTCACCTGTGCCCAATGGCGTGCTAAAGCTAAAATTAAAAAAATCTCATGTTGTGGTGAAGCCCAAATTCCCTCTGTAGCTCCTCAAAAGAACGTAATGTCCCATCCTTAAAGATCTGTCTCAAGTGCAGTACACCGTACTGCTGCCACCTCTGTTTGTATTGCAGTTTTTCTAACTCGGGATACCTCTTAATATCCCATATAGGACTATATCTAGTAAATCCCTCGACCCGTTGAATCGAGCGTAGTTTGTTCCAGATTTTTTGCATGAGGTTATAGGTGGGGAAAAGCCTGTTAGACTTTGCTAGGCGTAGGGCCTCCAAGCCCTCTGCCACAGCTCCATCCATCATATATCCTACTAGTTTGATCATAGGATCTACCAGATTCAATTCTCTATCCCCACTATCATTCAAGAGTCTCGCTATGTGTTGTGCCTGAGAAGCCAAGTAATAGGCCCATGGATTGGGGAGTGCCATTCCTCCCGCCTCCTTGGGATGTTGTAGTTGGATCAGACTCACTCTTGCAGGTCTGTTCTGCCATATAAGGGTCCTAAATATGGAGTTCATCACCAGGAAGTGTTTCAATGGGATCACCATGGGAGAATTATGTAGCACATATAAGATCTGTGGCATTATGATCATTTTAATCAAGTTTATCCTCCCTACCGGGGATAGATTTAGTCTAGAGCATACTTGAACCTTGTCTCGACACTTATTTAAAAGGGGCTTCAGATTCCGGGCAATGAAGTCCAGTGGGTTGGGTGTAATTTGTATACCTAGGTATCTAAATTCCGTGGATACTGGTATCCCATTTATATCGCCCTGACCTGGGTCCAATCTCCTATCCAACAACATAAGGGACGACTTGGTCCAGTTTACCAGCAGTCCCGAGAACCTACCAAACCGTCTCACCTCCTCCATAGCCTCCAACAGCGATATTCCTGTATCCCCAAGTAGTAGCAAAGTGTCATCTGCATAGAGCATTAATTTTTCATGGATTGCCCCGTACCGGAACCCCTGGATCCGATGATTGGCTCTGATGCGATCCGCCAGCGGCTCTATGGCGAGCGCAAAGAGGAGAGGGGACAAGGGGCACCCCTGTCTCGTACCTCTATAGAGCCTAAAGTAGGGTGATATTCTCCCCTCCCCCTAATGGCCACCTGTGGGGAGCTGTACAACAATTTAACCCAGTCAATGAACTCCTCTCCTATCCCAAATTTCCTCAATATGGCCCATAGGTAGGACCACTCAATGCTGTCGAACGCTTTGTGGGCATCCAAAGACAGCAGAGCGTGGTCCCCCATATTGTCAGCTGTCGACTGAACATACGCCTCAGGTTTATTGCTGTAGACTTTTGTGGCATGAACCCAGCCTGATCGGAGTGAATCACTGAGGATATCACCTTCCCAAGTCTGATGGCCAATACTTTTGCCAGTATCTTTACATCCGTTTGGAGCAAAGATATAGGCCTGTAGGATACTGGGTCTAATGGATCTTTGCCCGGCTTCAACAGGAGTACTATATTAGCTTTAGTCATGGAAGGCGGCAACCGGCCGAGGTCCCTAGCCTCCCTAAACACCAGCAATAGTTGGGGGAGAATACTCTCAGCATATTGTTTAAAAACCTCAACCGGTATACCATCAGCTCCTGGTGCCTTTGAGTTAGGGAACACCCAGGTCGCCTCTTGGAGCTCCTCAACTGTTAGGGGAGCATCCAGTTTTAACCTATCAGCCTCTGAGAGTTTTGGCAGATCCAGCTCTCCTATATATTCGGCCAAAGATTCGGCTGTGTAGTCCTGGTGAGAACTATACAAAGTAGAGTAATAGGAGGCCAATACTGCCATAATGTCATCAGGGGAATTTGTAATCCTGCCTGTAGGCAGCCTGATACCCCCAATGCTTGGGGAAGATTGTTGGGAATGTGCAATTTTTGCTAGCAGGCGACCGGTATGCTCACCTTCCTCATAGAAAGCCAACTTGCTAAAGAAACGTTTTCTCTCGGCAGTGGAGCCTACAACATGCTGTAGCGCCTCCTGGGCGGCTACCCATGCCTCTCTATGCCCTTCAGTAGGATCATCTATAAACCTGGCCTCCGTCTCCCGAACTAGCCTCTCCAGTCCCTCCTCCTGAGCATGTGTGGCCTTTTTAACTGCAGTGATCTCCTTAATAAATAGTCCCCTCAGGTAGGCTTTAAACGTTTCCCATACCACCTCTCTCTCCTCCTGCACCTCATGCACCTTCCAGAATTCAGTCATAGCATCAGTCACCCTTGTCTGAGATGGGAACAATTGGAGCCAAAAAGCGTTCAACTTCCAGGGGGCCCTCGGTAACCCAGAGGGGGGGCGCAATTCAAGGTCTACAATAAGAGGTGAGTGGTCAGATATTCCCCTAGTAGCATATTTGATGTCCTTAACATATCGTTCAGCTTCCCTTGGACACAGGCACAGATCTATACGAGACAGTGTGGCGTGAGTCTTCGAGAAGCATGAGAATTGTTTCTCACCAGGGTGTTTGCCTCTCCAAGGGTCACCCCACCCCACCTCCTCCACTAGTTTTCTCAAAGGGGTACTCTTCGGCCCCCTACCTCCCACCACCGGCGGATGTTTATCAAGCCGGGAGTCGAGGTAGCAGTTAAAGTCACCTATTACAAACATTGGTACCCCGGGGTGACTCAGCTGGTACTCCACCACAATTTTTTAACACCTGATGCCCATAAGGAGGAGGTATATAAACACAAACAAGGATACATTTCAAGGCAAAAAGTCTGCAAAATAACATAATGTACTGACCCTCCACATCTATCTGACAGTCCAGTTCCTGATAATCCAGGGAGGTGTGTATGAGCACACTCACCCCCCTGGAAAATGATGTGTGAACCGAATGATATGCCTTGCCTACCCATCTAGTTCAGACATGACACCGAGTCAGGTGCGTCTCTTGTAATAAGCAATGGCGGGTAGGTATTTACGTATAGAAGTGGAAACCATAGTTCTCTTTAGGGGATCATTCAGTCCTCTGACATTCCACGACACCACTGGGACCATCGTCATCTGTATAGATCCTTTCCAATCGTTGCAGTGGCAAGACGTGGTAACCCGTCATATACCTGCCAAGGCCTATGCAAATTGTAACCCCTGAATGGCAGTGCTGGAACTGAATTTGCATTCTGTAAAGCTCTAATGAAACAGATCTCCTTTATGCTAATCAATATGCGTAGCTGCTTGCAGCCGACTTGTAGTTCTAACCCACTAGATATGTACCCGGGCTGGGCTAGAGGCGAGGGGGATAACCCTACCTCCTCCGCCGAGGCCCTATCAATCTGGATTAGTGAGCTGTCAGAACTTCTGACAAAGAAAAATTTGGATTGTAAAACGAACAGTCAAAAGGTGGACAACGGGTCCCGCATAACCTCACCCCACTGGGATTCTGCAAGGCATTTGTTACTTTCTCCATCCGGATTAGTATATAGAGTTTTAACAGTCACTCCTCACATCCCCAGCCAAAGACAGAGATCATATAGGTCAACGTTTCCCGGCTCACTTCAATGTAAAAGTCATCCAAGGGGCATAAGTTCCAGGGTAGCACCTTTATCTCCTAACAGTTTTATACTCTAGTCTTATGCTCGATCGCCCTCGGTCATAGTCCTTCCTCCTCCCCTGCAGGTCTTCTCTCCAGGCGAAAGGCATGTTCGTTAGCATCCAGCCACTCTGAGGCTTCTGCTACATGTTCAAAGAAATGTGCCTGGCCCGACAGTTATCCTGAGTCGCGCTGGGTACAACATGGCGTATGAGGCCTGCAATCTCTGTAACCTTCTTTTCACTTCATTAAAGCGGGCTCGCTTTTTTGTACCTCCGAAGAGAAGTCAGGGTAAAAAGAAACTCGCGCTCCATTGAATTGTATATTTTGTTTCTCCCGGGCTAGGCGCAGTATTATTTCTCTGTCCTTATAATGTAGTAAACGGGCCAGCAGCGGGCGGGGAGGGTGGCCCAGTGGTAGAGGCCTAGTAGGTACTCTATGAGCACGCTCCACTGCAAAGAGCGCCGTGGAGGCCTCTTTTCTGAACACCTCTGGCAGCCATCTTTCCACAAAATCAGTGGGGTCCCTACCCTCCACCTTCTCCGGGAGACCAACAATCCGAATGTTATTGCGGCGCATCCGATTTTCGAGATCGTCAGCGCGGGTGTCAATAGATTTGACCATAATAGAGTTGCGTTGAGTGTCTCTAATCAGTGGCGGTATCTTGTCCTCAATATCGCTAATCCTGCTTTCAGCCGCTGTTGTTCTTTCCCTAATCTTCTGTAGATCTTGCCTAATCAGGCCCATTTCCTCCTTTAATCTTCCAAACTGCTCCTGGAGGTTATTAACTGAGGCAGTACACTTATGGATTGCTCTCAGGATCTCAGACAATGAGGGCTGAACAGCGTCCTCATCCTCGCTGACAGTCTCAGAAGCTGGCTGGCTCTCCATATCTCCCACAGGATGTCCCTTCCCTGTCTCCCCCTAAGCCTCACGGTCTTCCCCAGAGCTCTCCTCCTCCATCGCAGGGTCCGCTTGGGCCCGGGTGTTTGTAAGCTTCTGTGCATAGAAGCGCATGTCTTTGGGGGGGTCCCCTGTGAGATGCCAGTTAGTTTTAGAAGCCTTACTCACTGTGTCCTTTACTCGCGGCGTGCGTTGCTGGAGGCCCGGGCCGGCGCCATGTTGGATCTCCGCGCTCTGTGTTTCTTCCTTACTTTTCCGTGTGACCATCATGTCTGCATGCAATATATGGCTGACAAGGGCTTCACTATGCCTTTAGGGTTCTTTCGGTGTCCAAGGATCAGCTCTGCTGGGCCGGGAACAGGATCAATGAAGGGTAATACACGGGAGCTCTGTGAAACACGTCTGTTCACATGCCACTCCTGGCCACGCCCTGACCACCTGCTACTCTTCAAAGAAAACTTTGCTCCTTTGGCCTCCAAGACTCTGCTCCTTGCTGGGTCTCTTCCTGCCTATTTAAAGCGGAGGTCCGAGGGAAAAAAAAAAAAAAAATTAAAAAAGTCAGCAGCTACACATACAGTAGCTGCTGACTTTTAATAATAGGACACTTACCTGTCCTGGAGTCCAGCGATGTCTGCACCCACCGCCGATCTTCGGATCGGGTGCAGCCGCCTCCATTGCGGGTAAGGGAACCCGGACGTGTAGCGTTACAGCTTCACGCCGGGCACCTTACTGCGCATGTGCGAGGCTTTGCCGTGCTCTGCTACTGGCCAGGCGGCCAGTAGCAGAGCGAGCAGGGAGGAGGGAGCCGGGCTGCTGATGTCAGCGGCCACGGCAGCCGGCCAGAGCTCCCGGATGTGTGGAAAAGGACACCTGTCTAAAGACAGGTGTCCTCTTCCCCCTCCCCCCGAAAGGTGCCAAATGTGACACCTGAGGGGGGGAGGAATCTAACCAGTGGAAGTTCCACTTTTGAGTGGAACTCCGCTTTAAGTACTCCTTCATTGTCATCTACAGCTCTGTCTCCAAACTCTTGGAGTCTGCCAAGGCTTAGTCTTCAGACTCCTCATATTCTCTAGCTACACACCCTCCCTTGGTCAGTTGACTACCTCAATCTTTGCATAATTAAGCTCATAAACTGCACACCCCACCATGTCCTAACCACTGACTTTCCATAGAGATCAACACCATGAGACTGTCAGCCCCTCCGATGATGCCAGAGCAAGGTGAAATCCTGCACTCAAACTTCTGCTTTCCACTCTCATTACTGTACAAACCTTGCCACCCTTGCCTCCCTAACATTTCCAAAACATGCTTCTTCTTAACTAATGACACCACAAAGCTACTAATTTACTCCTTTGTCAATGTCCTTCTCTTTGCCCCACCTCTACACAGGCTACCCCCTCCTTCGTGTTATTAATGCTACCGCCAGACTAATCCACCTTACCAACCGCTCAGTGTTCCACCTCCTCTCTCCTTCAATCCCTCCACTGGTTTCAGTTCACCAAATGAAAATAATAATACCAAACACAACATAAAAAGCCATCCATAGCTCAGCACCAACCTTCTACCAAGATATTACTCCTTCATTGCCTCCTCCTATGTTTGCCTCGTCTCTTCCTCCCATACATGATCGCTAGGACTTCTCCTGAGCTTCTCCTATGCTTTTGAACTCCCTACCCCAATCTGTCCACCTTCAGGTGATCCATGAAAACTCATCTATTTATAGAAGCCTCGTCCGCCTCTTCCAAACAAATATATTTTTACTTTCTTCATCAGCTCATTCCAACACAATTATTACACCTTTTGCAGCACTTTTCCCTCCAATTCAGATTGTAAGCTCTCACGAGCAAGGCCTAACCCTCTTGTCTTGAAATGTATCATCCACACAGACAACAGTACAGCACATTGTTTTCAATGACTCTAAACTTGCATTGTAAAGAATAGTAAAATGCAACCAATGAATAGCACTGCAAAATAGGAAGAAGGGCATGTAACGAGCAAACATGGCTGTCCCCAAGTGCATACACAATATCAAATTATGTTTTTTGTTTTTTAAATTATAATTTAATTATAAGTATCAAGGTTTTTCAAAACCTTAACACTTGTTGAACATACTATTTACATAAAAACAATCTCTCAGCCAGCTAAAATGATTGAAAGAACTATACATTCTCTTTAACCACTTGTATCATAAGTGCCATTTTAATATATTTATGTATATAATGATAATGAGGCTCAACATTTTTAGTGGGTCCTAGCCAAGTTCAGCACTATAACCAACTTTTGTCAGTAACAAACTAGGGTCCAGTACTTAGCCAAGGAAATGAAACAACCACTCCATAGAAACACTCTGTAGCAGGGACTGTAAACACAATGCTTGTAACCTTGTGAAGCAAGTGAGATGACATAATGTAAGATACAGCTCTGTCTTGCTTGGCTCTGTAGCAATATATTACTGTTGATTCACTGCTGGCGGACTGCAGCAGGCAATAGAACAGTATTAGGGGTGATCTTTTTTTTTTTTTTTTAATAGATGCGGGTAAGGTTATGTTGGACAGGTCATCATGGAACCCCACATAACTAAAAAAAACAAGATTGTTTTACTGTATAAAAAAAAAAAACAAGTAAAAAAACAAACACTTTTCCTCATGTTCATTAGGGGCTCAGGAAAAAGTAATTCTTAGGCACTGAGTTATGTTGCTGCAGATTGGACACTGGCAAACAAAATAAATAACACCCCCCCCCCCCACCACCAGGCTCTGGTTTTACGGGAAAACCTACAGTGCCTTGAAAAAAGGGATTTTATTATAACTTACCGTAAAATCCTTTTCTCTCAGTTCACTGACAGACGCAGCTCTTCTTATGACACATGGGGTTATGCTCATATCACTAGGAGTAGACTAGGCAAAAATAAAACAAAAGCATAGGTTGGCCCCTCCCAGGGGGCCATCCTCACCTTAGCATATAATCCCCCTGCTCTGCATAGCACATCAGTTCGTAACAAGCCGTACAAACTCCACAGAGGGGTGGGTGCTGCGTCTGTCAGTGAACTCAGAGAAAAGGATTTTACGGTAAGTTATAATAAAATCCCTTTTACCCTTACGTTCACTGACAGACGCAGCTCTTCTTATGACACATGGGGATGTCCCAAAGCTGTGCCAATCAAGAGGGGTGGGCAAACTATAACAACAGTACCCAACAAAAAAGCCCTCTCAGGCGGCGCCATCTGTGCCTAAACTGCCGCTTGTAATACTTTGCGGCCAAAAGCAGCATCCGAAGATGCTGAAATATCAACCTTGTAAAACGGGTGAACCTTGCCCCGAACCTCATATGCATGAGTCACGGTCTTCCTGATCCAACGAGAAATGGTAGCCGACGAGGCCGCCATGCCTTTGCGCGACCCTTCCGTCAGCACAAATAAAGAATCAGACTTCCGAAAAGAAGCTATAGAAATCAAATACCCCCCGCAAAGCCCTCACTACATCCAACGAATGCAGTTCAAATTCCTTGGGATGCGACAGGTGCGGGCACAATGAGGGAAGAACAATGTCCTCATTCAAATGAAAAGAAGAAACCACCTTCGGAAGAAATGAAGGGGAAGGTCGCAAAACCGCCTTGTCCTTATGAGGGACCAAGTAAGGTGACTTGCAGGATGATGCTGCCAACTCGGACACCCGCCTAGCGGATGTAACCGCCACCAAAAAGGCCACTTTCTGCGACAACAGTCGCAAGGGAATGTCCCTGATATTTTCATATGGTGGCTACTGCAGCACAGAAAGCACCAGATTCAAATCCCACGGCGCCAGAGGCGACCGTATCAGAGGGGCCACATGACGTACACCCTGTACAAATGTACGGATCAACGAATGTGACGCCAAGGGCCGTTGAAAAAGAACCGCCAGGGCTGAAATCTGACCCTTAAGCGTACTTAAGGCCAGGTTCTTGTCCAGTCCCTGCTGTAAAAAAGTCAGCACCCTGGACACTGCATATGGCGGCGGAACCCCCTGTCTCGCACCAGGCAATATAGGCCTTCCAGGTCCTATGATAAATCTTACGTGAAGTACCCTTACGTGCTTCAATCATAGTAGGGATCACGGAGTCCGAGACACCCCTATCCCTCAACACCTGGGACTCAATAGCCAAGCCGTCAAAGCCAGCGAGGGTAAAGCAGGGTGCAAGATGGGCCCTGAGACAGTAGGTCTCTTCGAAGCTGAAGACGCCACGGAACATCTGTCACCATCCGCACCACGTTGGCGTACCAAGGATGCCGAGGCCAATCTGGAGCTACCAGGATTATCGGGATTCCCTCTGCTTCTATCCTGCGCAGAACCCGCGGTAGAAGCTTTAGGGGAGGAAAGATGTACACAGTAGCCGATACCGACCCCAGGGTGCTACCAGTGCGTCCGAGACGACCGCCAACGGATCTCTTGTTCTGCACACAAAGGTCTGTACCTTGTGATTGAACCTGGAGGCCATGAGGTCCACCTCTGGTGTGCCCCACTTGAGGCAAATCTGGCGGAACACTTCTGGATGTAGGGACCACTCCCCCTGATCCAGATTCCGGTGGCTGAGAAAGTCTGTCTGCCAGTTTTCAACGCCTGGAATGTAGATTGCAGAGAGCTGGCATGTGAAGTTCCGCCCACCGAAGGATCAGAGCCGCCTCCGCGGCTGCTGCCGACCTTCTTGTTCCACCCTGATGGTTCACATATGCCACAGCCGTGGCATTGTCCGACTGAACCCGGACAGGGAGGCCTCGCAGGCTCGCCGACCAACGGGACAGACAAAGCCTGATCGCTCTCAGTTCCAGTACATTTATCGGAAGGCAAGCTTCCTGAACTGACCAACGACCCTGGGCAGAGAACTGACTCAGGACCCCTCCCCAGCCCGATAGACTGGCATCCGTCGTTACTATCGACCAATTGAGGGGGAGAAAACATTTTCCCAATTTTAGGGCTGGAGCCCGAATCCACCAAATCAAGGATCCTTGGGACTGATGATCCAACCTGATCAGTCTGTCTAGGGATAGGGGAGATTTGTCCAATTGCAACAAGATCGCCTTCCGCAGGAGCAGAGTGCGACTCTGGGCGTAAGGTATCGCTTCGAACGCCCACACCATGGGCCCCAACACTCGCATACAAAACCATAAGGAGGACCACTGGCGTGATAACAGGGTTCGCACTTCTGCCTGTAATGTCAGGAGCTTGCTCGGCGGTAAAAACACCCTTGCCTGCACCGTGTCCAGAATAAGACCCAGGTATTCCACCTGGTAGGATGGAGTCAACGATGACTTCTGCAGGTTGATCAGCCAACCAAATTCTTTTAACGTGGACACCGTGATCATCACGTTCTCCTCCAGAGCTGCGGCCGACTCTGCTCTCAGGAGTAAATCATCGAGGTACGCTACCACCGCAATACCTCTCTGTCTCAACAGTGCCAGCATCAGGGCCACCACCTTGGTGAACACTCGGGGAGACTAAGCCAGCCCGAAGGGAAGTGCCCCAAACTGGTAATGCAGATCTCCCACTGCGAAGCGTAGAAAACGCTGGTGACTGCGACAAACTGAAACGTGAAGATACGCGTTCCTGATATCCAGGGACGCCATGAGTTCCCCTTGGTGCAGGGCGGCCACGACCGAGCGGATGGACTCCATCCTGAATCTCTTTGTCTTTACAAAGCAGTTTAGTGCCTTCAGGTCCAGAACTGGCCTGACACCGCCCTTCTTGGGCACCACAAAGAGGTTTGAGTAAAACCCGTGAAATCTTTCCACCGCGGGTACCGGTACAATCACCCCCTGTTCGGCAAGCGCCCGAACGGCGCCCAGAAGCTTCTCCCGACGCTCCCTAAGGGAGTTTTAAGTCTGAAGGGTAGAACCTTTCTGAGGGTAGAGAGATGAACTCTATCCTGTACCCGGAGGACACCACCTCCAGCACCCAACGATCAGTGATGCGGGCAGCCCATCTGTCTGTGAACCCCAGCAACCAGCCCCCCACCCGTGAGTCGGGCAGGGGCAACCCATCATGCAGAGGTTGACTTATCCTTCGTTTTTTCGGACTTATGTTGTCAGGGCCTTTTACTGGACCCAGCGGAAGCCTTACCAGACTTGAAGCCCTTACCTGCTGAGCTGGGTGCACGAAAAAACTTCTTCTGACCTGAAGAAACAGGGGCCTGCCTACTGTGAAAATCTCGCCATTTTGGCTCCGGAAGGAAAGTACTCTTCCCTCCCGTGAAATCCTTAATGATTTCATCCAACTGTGGGCCAAACAGAGGCCCTCCCTGAAAGGGAAGATCTGTAAGAGCTTTCATCGAAGTCTGGTCGCCCGACCAAGAGCGGAGCCACAGCACCTGCCTGATAATTGCAAAAACCGACATTTTTGGACAGTATGGGAAGCAGGTCCAAGGCCGCATCGCATATGTAGCGGAGACCTTCTTCCAAGTGTTGTGCATGTTGTACCTCAGCCTGTGCACACTCACAAGTTAAACCGGTGTGTAGTGTGGCAGCGTGCTCGTGAAGAGATTGCGCCGACATAGCAGCCGCCAGAGCTGGCCGCATGGCTGACCCAGCCAACAAGAACAGTGCCTTAGACACTGCTTCCGTGCGGCGATTGGCCGCCTCTTTAAAAGACGGAAACCCCTCCAAGGGAATGGTCGTTGCCTTATTTAGACGGGCCACCGGTGGGTCCACTGCTGGGGAAGCCCATCTCTTAGTAAAGCTATCCTCAAAGGGGTAGCGAACAGCAAAGCTTTTGGGTAAAGCAAAGGAATTTTGCGGCCGTAGCCATTCCTTGAACACCGCCTGTTCAAACACATGATCATAAGGGTAGGCCCTAGGGGACCTAGAGGGCTTAAGCGATCCACAAATATATGTGGACTCAAGAGACTCCCCTGCTTGGTCAAGTCGCATGGAGTCGCGGATATCAGTGATCAAAGCGACCACTATCGATTTGTCGCGCGAAAATGGAGCCTCCTGACCACCGTCTGAGGGTATCAGTTCACCCTCTGACAGGTCCACGGGGGTTCCCGTGACCACCAAGGCGCTTTCTGGTTCCGATTCCTCCCCCGAAGAATGACGGGGAGCGGGCGTTTTTTGGGGCCCCCGGAATCAGGTCCCCCGACCGGGGAAAGAACTCCCCAAATACCGCCCTCAGCTGTTCCAAGGACACCAAGGTTCCTGAGGTGGATTGTTGCTCCGCAGGTACCCCTGCCATAGCACTGCCGGCCTCAGACATCCCAGACTTCCGGCACCCCCACTGTGTGACCACCACCTCTACCCCACCAATCAGCCAGACCCTACAGACTCCGGCCGTCACGATACCGTCCCCATGGACGCCTCGTTGTTAGGTGGAGTCCTTGGAACCACAGGAACCTTGTCGACTCCCGCCATAAACCCCTCAAGAAAGGGGCCAGCCCCCTGGACTAAGGCCCCCGGGGTTTTTTGCGGGCGAGGGGCAGTAAGAAGCCCCCTCCTTAGCCTTGGTCTTTCGCGGAACCACCAGTGCCCTTGGGGGCACCTGGACAGTCTCCCACTTGACTATGGGAGTCTGCCACCAGTCCTCCGAGGTAAAAGCGCGCTGTTTAGCTATCACCAGCGAAACTAGTGACTATAGGCGCTGAGGTACGCTGAACTGG
>BLSH010277293.1:35139-45878 GCA_018402905.1 Glandirana rugosa
GGTGTTGTACTATCCTGACCAATTGATATTTAGTTTCTGTCTGGGCCGAGTGTCGTAAGAGGAAAAAAAGGGAGTGGACTGAGAATGCTGTGAGCCGGGTCTGTCTTTGATTTATAGTTAACCAGTCCTATCATGTTGTGGGGGCGGAGCCACAACCCATGTGTATGCTGCCATGATGCACCAGGAAAAGCGGTTTTTGATCAGCTAGAAAACACCGATAGTAAATAAGAATCATTTGCAGAATAGAGTGATACTGATTTTTGGGGAAATTTATCATCAGACACTGAAAGTGACGACAGCGACAATTCTGCAACTGAGCAAATTTCAGTGTTTTTGGTTTGATTACATTATTGACTAAATGTTATTACTATTACGTTATTTTTTTGGATAATTGGGTATAGTTATTATATTATAATTTATGATTTCATGTTTCAAACTTTATTATACCCGGGATGTCTACTAGATTCTTATTTAGATAGCTTTATACCTAATAATTACAGGCCTACAATATAAAACGCTAAATTTCCATGCTATATAATGTACCGCTTTCAGCACCAAAAATCTGAAATAATCATACCGCCAGGGAGGTTAAAGTGTTTTGAAAGTGCACCCCCTCCCCCCAACCAATCCCAAAAAAATAGGCCCATCCAAAGCATAATCAGCTATTTTGCAGCACATAATAGCTGTTTCTGAAATAGTTACCTTGGAACGAAGCTTTTGGAGCGGTCTAAGCACCCTGCTTCCAGGTCTGTGCCTCCATCCAATCACAGCGTACATACAATACCAATCAATGTCAAGATATGACTTCAAAAAACTAACAAAATAACAAAAATCACTATGTTGGCTCTCAGCCACTTGACCATCATTGCCCTTATGCATTTTCCTCTACTTAACAGGTCATGAGCTTCCACAGTGCACCATTGGAAGACTGAGGAGGGACATTCAATGGTGCTGTGCAGAGCTCGAGGACCTACAGAGGGCAGCGCAGAACCTCCAGTGGCGATTGACGGATGTTGGGGACAAGCTTGCCAAATTTTAAGGCAATTCTTCTTGCAATTGTGCTGGTTTTGTGAACCCCATTTTAGGGCCCGTTGCCCAGTTTAAACAGCCTCCTGAAAAAGCGTGTAAACACGCGGTTGTTAAGTGTCATCTTTCTGGGTGGGGTAACCCCCCTTCCTCCAAACTGGAGTTTCTTGGAGAAAGGGGTGTTGCATCTGCAAAATGTGTGAGTTGATCACATCAGGGGTTCGAAGCTGACGCGTTTCGGGGTTGCCCCCCTTTATCCAAGATAGTGGAGTTTGGCTAAAGGTGGCCACCCCCAAAACGGGTCAGCTCAGAACCCATGATGGGATCAACTCACATTTCTCAGATGCAACACCCCTTTCTCCAAGAAACTCCAGTTTGGAGGAAGGGGGGTCTGCCCACTCAGAAAGATGACACTTGACAACCCCTGATGAGATGGAGTACATGTTTACACGCTTTTGTTTATGGCCTACCAGTTTTTATATGTTTGAGATCTTTTTTTAAAATGTTGCAAAGCACCTCAGAATGTGCAAACAATATAAAGGTTTGATATTAACAGTGTGTGGCTTCTTCTTTACTTTATGTATGCCTGTGAGTTCCATAAAGTTTAGGTCTTTACAGAGCAAATGTGCTCTTCTATGTGGTCAACACAGATGTAGTTCATCCCGAAACATTTAAAACAGTTGTTAATGCATCATGTTTTTGTTCTTCATGCATGGAATGCTTGAACACCAACAACATTTTGTGTTTGTGTATATGTAGCACAACCCCTGCACACAAAAATACATTGCTGAAGGTGAAATTTTGAGCTCATGGAGAAATGAAGTTTAGATTTCCCTCTTGGAGCAAGTGCAAAAATAAAGCACATATAGAACATCTCTTTTACACACCGAAAAACCACAGACAAGAGTAGTTAAACTGAAGGTTTCATTTAGAAGGGTAACATTAAAGATCAGGAATCATGTTTTGCCAGGACACAGCCCCTCTGCCCACAAAATATTCCATGTATTTGTTACGCAAATCCCTTGCGTTCTGGGTAGCCAAGGTAGCACGTCTACTTTGAAGGTCTCCCATTGCATCCAACGACGGACAACCTTCAGTGGATGTACTTGGGCCTGGCAGGGCAGCATCAATGTCAGTGGGCACAGTTTGTAGATAATTGGTCGCATTCCTGCGCAAAAAATTATGCAGGATGCAGCAGCACAGTACCACGTGATTTATTTTATAAAAGGCCAGGTTTATTGACGTCAAAAACAGACGGAACCTGTTGGCCAAAATGCCAAACGCATTTTCCACCACTCTTCTAGTACGTGAAAGTCTATAATTAAAAATCTGCTGCTCAGGGGTCAGGTTTCCTTGCGGAAATGTCTTCATGATATGTTCACCAAGCCCAAACGCCTCATCTGCAATGAACACAAAGTTCAGACCCTCCACGTTTTGGTCTGCAGGGGGCAAGTTGAGGGTGCCATTCTGAAGCCGCCTATAAAACTCTGTCTGCATGATGACGCCTCCATCGGAGTTGCGGCCATTCTTCCTCACATCCAGGTACAAAAACTCATAGTTTGCAGACACTATGGCAAGCATCACAATGCTGCAAAACCCCTTGTAATTATAATAATAGGAGCCTGAGTTGGGTGGTGGTACAATCCGAACATGCTTGCCATCAATGGCACCCCCGCAGTTGGGAAAATCCCATTGCTGCATAAACTGAGCAGCAACTTCCTGCCACTGCTGGGGATTGGAAGGAAACTGTGGATAAAAAAAAAAATTAGACTTTGCCAACAAACATAAAAATGTTATCCAACATACAAATGCAAGGGCAACATAAGGCTACACTTCCATTCCCAGCTCAGTCAAGATGTAAGACATGGGAGAAGCACAACCTACAGAAAATATACTTGGCTAATTACACTTTTCTAACCATATTCAAACAAAAGAGCTCACATGAGGTCAAATTAGTAGCAAATCAAGCAGGCCCTTGCACTACATGTTTTGGGGAAATAGTAGGGAAATGTCACCAGCAAAATATGGAGAGTGTGTATAGGATCTTACATTTCGGGAGATACAGTAGTTTTAAATGATGTAACTTTTTGGGAGCATGGGGCTTAGGTTTCACATAATAAGAACACCTCAAGCACTCTGCCTGGTTGGAAAGCCAAAAATAATGTGGCAAAAGTGTGTGTTTTGGGGGGGGGACACCTAAACTGCATCTGACATAAATAATTGTGGCATTACCAGGCTGAGTGGGCAGTGCAGCCATCAGAAATTAGGGGGCCCCTTACACAGCTTTAAACCTGACCCCCCTTCTGACCACCAACCTTACCCAGGGCCTTCACACTGGGCCATTCCACCACATCTGCCCACTGGCCAGGGGTGTACACATGTTGCAGCCCCAGTAGGAACAATACACCCTGTCACACTTGAGAGATGTAGCCTGCCAAGCATGACCCAGTGAAGTGTGCAATGCATGCTAGTGTAAAATCCAAGGGCTTCAAAAAGCAGTGCACAGGCAACACAGCCTCACTCAATGAAACATAGAAACATAGAAAAGTGACGGCAGAAAAAGACTGAGTAGTCCATCGAGTCTGCCCCTCTTTATTTTATTTTATTTATTTATTTATTTTTTTTTTTATATATATTTTTTTTATTACATTAACCTTGTTGTTTGACTATGGATTTATGTTTATCCCAAGCATGTTTAAAGCCATTTACTGTTGACTGTCTCACAACCTCTGTTGGTAGTTTATTCCAATCATCAACCACCCTTTCAGTAAAATAATACTTTCTAAGATTTGTTTTGAAGAAACAATGCTTGCAATAAGACCTCGTACCAAAGCATAGGTGCTGCAGGTCCCAAACTTGAACCACTTGTGGTCCAGGGGGTCCTCTCCTTGTGGGCAAAGTTTGTTATTTTTGTCGCCTAGGGTTCAGGAGAATGGTCTCCCCAAACTGCATGCCCCCCTCCCATAGACTCCAATGTTAAAGACTACTAAAGCCTTTGTTGTAAGGGCCCCTTGAGACACTGGGGCCCCTTACAACAGTACTGCCTGTACCCCCTGATGGCATATGGACACTGGACAACATGCTGGGGAGGCGTGTAGAGGAAAAAAGGAGGTGAAAAAAGCTTAGAGCATGCATGAGGCGAAAGAAGACATTCACAGCATATTGTAATGTTACTAATTAGGTATTGGCAAAAAGGGAAAATACCATATTATCAAACATAAACACATAAAATGTGGTATTAACATGAAACATACCTTAATATAGTCCTTCTGCAGCACCTGAATGATGGCTGTGCATGTCTCTGGAATAATGACTAAGAGCCTGGGGGGAGATGCCTGTGGTGAACTTGAGGTCCTGGAGGCTTCTTCCCATCGCCAGGTAGCGCAAGGTGGGCAATGAGCCTTTGCTCAGGGGTGATAGCAAGGCGCATGCATGTGTCCTCCTTCTGGATATAGGGGGACACCAATGCCAAGAGGTGGTTAAAGCAGGGGTCTGTCAGCCGAAGATAATTCCTGAAATCATCAGGATTATTCTCCTGGAGCTCCCTGACCAAAGCCATATGACCAAATTGATCTTGGTTAAGTAACCAATTTTTGGGACAACAACTCCTCTTCCTCCTTCTCCTACGTTGGTTTCAGGTCCAAGCCAGGACTCCTAGGCCAACAATAGCAAGATTTCTATCTCTAGAAGGAAACATCGTTGACGAACGAACGTCCAGAAACGAACCAAAGAACGATCCAAAGAACGAACTGAAGAACAATCTGAAAGTCACGAATCAACAAACACCAAACTTCAAATAACACAAAATTAGATGAAGGAGCCCAAAGGGTGGCGCAGGATAACAGCACTTCCTCTTTATACGCTCGTTGCACGTCATTACGTTCGGCTTGGCCGCAAGTTGCTTGTACGACCGCTGGGTGCACGTCAGTATGCTAGATACAACCGGACTTTGGGGTGTCCGTGCCCCGAACCCGAACCTGGACATTTGGAAAAAAGTCCGGGTTCGGTATGCGGATATTTTGCGTGCCTTTTCTATAGCTGCAGGGCCGCCAATCAGCCTACTAATGGCATGGCTGTGATTGGCCAGTGCATCATGTGACCCAGACTATTTTTGGTGCCTGTTGAATAGCTGCAGGGCAGACAATCAACAAGTGTTTCACTCTTTTGCCCTTAGAAGCCATCACAGCCATGCCTACTAATGGCATGGCTGTGATTGGCCAGTGCATCATGTGACCCAGACTATTTTTGGTGCCTGTTGAATAGCTGCAAGGCAGCCAATCAACAAGTGTTTCATTCGTTTGCCCTTAGAAGCCATCACAGCCATGCCTGCTAATGACATGGCTGTGATAGGCTAGTGCATCATGTGACCCAGGCTCTAAATGAGCTGGAGTCACGTATGCCGTGTGTCACATCGTCTCAGGCTAGTGTAGGGAGAGCATGCTGCTGGCGCTGTGAGGGATAGATTACCAATCTAATATCTTCTCATCCTGCATTACAGACAGATTCCTGGCGGTGCTGTGAGGGGAAAGCTTAGCGTTCTAAAACCATCTGATACTGGACTAGATAGAGTTTAGTAGTGCTGTGAGGGATAGATTACCGATCTAACATCATCTCACCCTCCATAACAGACAGGTTCCTGACGGTGCTGTGAGGGGAAAGCTTAGCGTTCTAAAACCATCTGATATTGGACTAGGTAGAGTTTACTAGTGCTGTAAGGGATAGATTACCGATGTAATATCATCTCATCCTCCATTACAGACAGGTTCATGGCGGTGCTGTGAGGGGAAAGGTTAGCGTTCTAAAACCATCTGATACTGGACTAGATACAGTTTACTAATGCTGTGAGAAACAGATTATTGTTCTAAAATCATCTCCTAGTGCTATAGGGAGAGGTTCCTGCTGGTGCTGTGAGGGACAGATTATTGTTCTAAAATCATCTCCAAGTGCTATAGGGAGAGGTTCCTGCTGGTGCTGTGAGGAACAGATTATTGTTTTAACATCAACTCCTAGTGCTATAGGGAGATGTTCCTGCTGGTGCTGTGAGGGACAGATTATTGTTCTAAAATCATCACATACTGCTAGAGGGAGAGGTTCCTGCTGGTGCTGTGAGGGACAGATTATTTTTTTAAACTCATCTCTGACTGCTATAGGGAGAGGATCCTGCTGGTGCTGTGAGGGACCGATTATTGTTCTAATATCATCACCTAGTGCTATAGGGAGAGGTTCCTGCTGGTGCTGTGAGGGACGGATTATTGTTCTAAAATCATTACATACTGCTAGAGGGAGAGATTCCTGCTGCTGCTGTGAAGGACAAATTATTGTTCTAAAATCATCTCTTAGTGCTATAGGGAGAGGTTCCTGCTGGTGCTGTGACGGACAGACGGACAGATTATTGTTCTAAAATGATCTCCTAGTGCTATAGGGAAAGGTTACTGGTGGTGCTGTGAGGGAAAGATTATTGTTCTAAAATTATCTCCTAATGCTATAGGGAGAGGTTCCTGCTGTTGCTGTGAGTGACAGATTATTGTTCTAAAATCATCTCCTAGTGCTATAGGGAGAGGTTCCTGCTGGTGCTGTGAGGGACAGATTATTGTTTTAAAATCATCTCCTAGTGCTATAGGGAGAGGTTCCTGCTGGTGCTGTGAGGGACAGAATATTTTTCTAAAATCATCTCCTAGTGCTATAGGGAGAGGTTCCTGCTGGGGCTGTGAGGGACAGATTACTGTTCTAAAATAATCACATACTGCTAGAGGGAGAGGTTCATGCTGGTGCTGTGATTGACAGATTATTGTTCTAAAATCATCTCCTAGTGCTATAGGGAGAGGTTCCTGCTGGTGCTGTGAGGGACAGATTATTGTTCTAAAATCATCTCCTACTGCTATAGGGAGAGGTTCCTGCTGGTGCTGTGCTGTGAGGGACAGATTAATGTTCTCAAATCATCTCCTAGTGCTATAGGGAGAGGTTCCTGATGGTGCTGTGAGGGACAGATTATTGTTCTAAAATCATCACATACTGCAAGAGGAAGAGGTTCCTGCTGGTGCTGTGAGGTACAGATTATTGTTCTAAAATCATATCCTACTGCTATAGGGAGAGGTTCCTGCTGGTGCTGTGAGGGACAGATTATTGTTCTAACATTATCTCCTACTGCTATAGGGAGAGGTTCCTTCTGGTGCTGTGAGGGACAGATTATTGTTCTAAAATCATCACCTAGTGCTAGAGGGAGAGGTTCCTGCTGCTGCTGTGAAGGACAAATTATTGTTCTAAAATCATCTCTTAGTGCTATAGGGAGAGGTTCCTGCTGGTGCTGTGAGGGACAGATTATTGTTCTAAAATCATCTCCTAGTGCTATAGGGAAAGGTTCCTGCTGGTGCTGTAAGGGACAGATTATTGTTCTAAAATCATCACATAATCCTATAGGGAGAGGTTCCTGCTGTTGCTGTGAGTGACAGATTTTTGTTCTAAAATCATCTCCTAGTGCTATAGGGAGAGGTTCCTGCTAGTGCTGTGAGGGGCAGATTATTGTTCTAAAATCACCTCATACTGCTATAGGGAGAGGTTCCTGCTTGTGCTGTGAGGGACAGATTATTATTCTAAAATCATCACCTAGTGCTATAGGGAGAGGTTCCTGCTGGTGCTGTGAGGGACAGATTATAGTTCTAAAATAATCACATACTGCTAGAGGGAGAGGTTGATGCTGGTGCTGTGAGCGACAGATTATTGTTCTAAAATCATCTCCTAGAGCTATAGGGAGAGTTTCCTGCTGGTGCTGTAAGGGACAGATTATTGTTCTAAAATCATCACATACTGCTAGAGGGAGAGGTTCCTGCTGGAGCTGTGAGGGACAGATTATTTTTCTAAACTCATCTCTGACTGCAATAGGGAGAGGTTCCTGCTGGTGCTGTGAGGGACAGATTATAGTTCTAAAATAATCACATACTGCTAGAGGGAGAGGTTGATGCTGGTGCTGTGAGGGACCGATTATTGTTCTAATATCATCACCTAGTGCTATAGGGAGAGGTTCCTGCTGGTGCTGTGAGGGACGGATTATTGTTCTAAAATCATGACATACTGCTAGAGGGATAGGTTCCTGCTGCTGCTGTGAAGGACAAATTATTGTTCTAAAATCATCTCTTAGTGCTATAGAGAGAGGTTCCTGCTGGTGCTGTGAGGGACAGATTATTGTTCTAAAATCATCTCCTAGTGCTATAGGGAGAGGTTCCTGCTGGTGCGGTGAGGGAAAGATTATTGTTCTAAAATTATCTCCTAATGCTATAGGGAGAGGTTCCTGCTGGTGGTGTGAGGGACAGATTATTGTTCTAATATCATCACCTAGTGCTATTGGGAGAGGTTCCTGCTGGTGCTGTAAGGGACAGATTATTGTTCTAAAATCATCTCCTAGTGCTATAGGGAGAGGTTCCTGCTGGTGCTGTGAGGGACAGATTATTGTTTTAAAATCATCTCCTAGTGCTATCGGGAGAGGTTCCTGCTGGGGCTGTGAGGGACAGATTACTGTTCTAAAATAATCACATACTGCTAGAGGAAGAGGTTCATGCTGGTGCTGTGAGGGACAGATTATTGTTCTAAAATCATCTCCTACTGCTATAGGGAGAGGTTCCTGCTGGTGCTGTGAGGGACAGATTATTGTTCTAAAATCATCTCCTAGTGCTACAGGGAGAGGTTCATGCTGGTGCTGTGAGGGACAGATTATTGTTCTAAAATCATCACATACTGCTAGAGGAAGAGGTTCCTGCTCGTGCTGTGAGGGACAGATTATTGTTTTAAATCATATCCTAGTGCTATAGGGAGAGGTTCCTGCTGGTGCTGTAAGGGACAGATTATTGTTCTAAAATTATCTCCTACTGCTATAGGGAGAGGTTCCAGCTGGTGCTGTGAGGGACAGATTATTGTTCTAAAATCATCACCTAGTGCTATAGGGAGAGGTTCCTGCTGGTGCTGTGAGGGACAGATTATTGTTCTACAATCAACTCCTAGTGCTATAGGGAGAGATTCCTGCTGGTGCTGTGAGGGACAGATTATTGTTCTAAAATCATCACATACTGCTGGAGGGAGAGGTTCCTGCTGGTGCTGTGAGGCACAGATTATTTTTCTAAAATCATCTCCGACTGCTATAGGGAGAGGTTCCTGCTGGTGCTGTGAGGGACCGATTATTGTTCTAAAATCATCACATACTGATAGAGGGAGAGGTTCATGCTGCTGCTGTGAAGGACAAATTATTGTTCTAAAATCATCTCCTAGTGCTATAGGGAGAGGTTCCTGCTGGTGCTGTGAGTGACGGATTATTGTTCTAAAATCATCACATACTGCTAGAGGGAGAGATTCCTGCTGCTGCTGTGAAGGACAAATTATTGTTCTAAAATCATCTCTTAGTGTTATAGGGAGAGGTTCCTGCTGGTGCTGTGAGGGACAGATTATTGTTCTAAAATAATCTCCTAGTGCTATATGGAAAGGTTACTGCTGGTGCTGTGAGGGAAAGATTATTGTTCTAAAATTATCTCCTAATGCTATAGGGAGAGGTTCCTGCTGGTGGTGTGAGGGACAGATTATTGTTCTAATATCATCACCTAGTGCTGTAGGGAGAGGTTCCTGCTGGTGCTGTAAGGGACAGATTACTGTTCTAAAATCATCACATAATCCTATAGGGAGAGGTTCCTGCTGTTGCTGTGAGTGACAGATTATTGTTCTAAAATCATCTCCTAGTGCTATAGGGAGAGGTTCCTGCTGGTGCTGTGAGGGACAGATTATTGTTTTAAAATCATCTACTAGTGCTATAGGGAGAGGTTCCTGCTGGGGCTGTGAGGGACAGATTACTGTTCTAAAATAATCACATACTGCTAGAGGGAGAGGTTCATGCTGGTGCTGGGATTGACAGATTATTGTTCTAAAATCATCTCCTAGTGCTATAGGGAGAGGTTCCTGCTGATGCTGTGAGGGAGTGATTATTGTTCTAAAATCATCTCCTACTGCTATAGGGAGAGGTTCCTGCTGGTGCTGTGCTGTGAGGGACAGATTAATGTTCTAAAATCATCTCCTAGTGCTATAGGGAGAGGTTCCTGCTGGTGCTGTGAGGGACAGATTATTGTTCTAAAATCATCACATACTGCAAGAGGAAGAGGTTCCTGCTGGTGCTGTGAGGGACAGATTATTGTTCTAAAATCATATCCTACTGCTATAGGGAGAGGTTCCTGCTGGTGCTGTGAGGGAGAGATTATTGTTCTAACATTATCTCCTACTGCTATAGGGAGAGGTTCCTTCTGGTGCCGTGAGGGACAGATTATTGTTCTAAAATCATCACCTAGTGCTAGAGGGAGAGGTTCCTGCTGCTGCTGTGAAGGACAAATTATTGTTCTAAAATCATCTCTTAGTGCTATAGGGAGAGGTTCCTGCTGGTGCTTTGAGGGACAGATTATTGTTCTAAAATTATCTCCTAATGCTATAGGGAGAGGTTCCTGTTGGTGGTGTGAGGGACAGATTAATGTTCTAATATCATCACCTAGTGCTAGAGGGAGAGGTTCCTGCTGGTGCTGTGAGGGACAGATTATTGTTCTAAAATCATCACATAATGCTATAGGGAGAGGTTCCTTCTGTTGTTGTGAGTGACAGATTATTGTTCTAAAATCATCTCCTAGTGCTATAGGGAGAGGTTCCTGCTGGTGCTGTGAGGGACAGATTATTGTTCTAAAATCATCTCCAAG
>BLSH010277349.1:6209-23991 GCA_018402905.1 Glandirana rugosa
CTCTAATTTCTGCTATCTGTCCTCAGAGCAACAGCACAGACAGCAGTAGTAAAGTAATCTATCTCAGGATGCAGGATCAGGTCTTAAAATGTCTCAAATCTGTCCCTCACGCAGTCAGCTACCTTTCCCTACACTAACCCAAGGAGCATGTGACTGCAGCACTGTGACTCCAGCTTATAAAGAGGCTGGGTCACATGATGCACCGGCCAATCACAGCCATGCCATTAGTAGGCATGGCTGTGATGGCTTCTAAGGGCAAACCAGTGAAACGCTTGTTGATTGGCTGCCCTGCAGCTTCTCAACACGTGGAGTAAAATAGCAGAACCCCGGACCGAACCCGAACGATTTTTGAAATGTCCGGGTCCGGGTCCGTGCCACGGACACCCGAAAGTTCGGTACGGACCCGAACGTTACAGTCCGGGTTCGCTCAACACTACTAACCACATCCAGAGAGTGCAAAGCAACCTCCCTAGGATGAGACAGGTGCGGGCACAGGGAAGGGAGGACAATGTCCTCATTAATGTGGAAAGAAGAAACCACCTTCGGCAGAAATGAAGGAGACGGGCACAAAACTGCCTTATCCTTATGTAGGACCAAGTATGGAGACCTACAGGACAAAGCCACAAGCTCAGACGCCCGCTGCGCGGATGTGATAGCCACCAGGAAAGCCACCTTCTGCAACAGCAGCTGCAGCGAGATTTCCCTGATATTTTCGTACGGTGGCTTCTGAAGGACTGAGAGCACCAAATTGAGGTCCCATGGCGCCAAGGGTGACCGAACCTGGGGGGTGACATGACGAACCCCCTGAACAAAAGTGTGAATCAATGAATGCTGGTGGGGATCACTGATTCCGAGAGCCCCCAATCCCTCAACACCTGGGATTCAATAGCCAGGCCGTTAAAAAGCCAGCGAGGGTAAAGCAGGGTGCAAGATGGGGCCCTGTGACAGCAGATCTTCGAGAAGAGGAAGCTGCCAGGGAACATCCATCACCATTCACACCACGTCGGCGTACCAAGGATGCTGAGGCCAATCCTGCGCTACCAGAATGGCTGGGATCCCCTCTGCCTCTATCCTGTGCAACAGGCGTGGAAGCAGCTTGAGAGGGAGAAAGGCATAGAGTAGCCAGTACCGAGACCACAGAGCCTCGAGGGCATCCGCAGCGTCCGCCAATGGATCCCTTGTCCTGCTCACGAAGGCCTGCACCTTCCAATTGAGCCAGGATGCCAGGAGATCCACATCTGGCGTTCCTCACCGTTGACAGATTTGGCGGAACACTTCCGGGTGCAGGGACCACTCTCCCTGATATAACTTCTGACGACTTAGGTAGTCCGCCTGCCAGTTTTCAACACCTGGAATTTGGACGGCGGAGATTGCCGGCACATGAAGCTCTGCCCACCTCAGCCGTGGCATTGTCCGACTGAACTCGAACTGGCCGACCGTGCAGCCTCCCCGACCAGTGGGAGAGGCAAAACCTGATTGCTCGAAGTTCCAGCACATTGATCGGGAAAGGGGACTCTACCAGAGACCAGCGACCCTGGTTTTACAGCAGCCCCAGGACCCCTCCCCAGCGAGTCAGGCTGGCGTCCGTCATGACCACTGTCCAATGCAAGGGAAGGAAAGACTTCCCCAGCTCCAACGCCGGGTCCCACAGCCACCAGGTGAGGGAAACCCGAGTCCGGCGATCCGACCTGATCACCTGATCCAGGGATGAAGGGGACTTGCCCCACAGCAGCAGAATAGCCCACTGCAGGGACCGGCTGTGACTCTGGGCATACAGAACCGACTAGAGGGTGAACACCATGAGCCCCAACACCCACATGCAAAACCGTAAGGAGGGCCACCGCTGGGACAGCAGGGCTTGCACTGCTGCCCGTAGCGACAGCAATTTTTCCAGAGGTAGAAAAACCCTTGCCTGCTCTGTGTCCAAGATCAGGCCCAGGTATTCCAGCTGGTGCGACGGAGTCAGTGCCGACTTCTGGAGATTGATTTCCCATCCGAAGTCCCGCAGGGAGCTGAGAGGGATAGCCACATTGTCCCTCGGATCTGAGGCTGACTCCGCCCTCATGAGAAGGTCATTGAGATATGCTACCACCGCTATGCCCCTCTGCCGCAGCAGAGCCAGCACAGGAGCCAAGAGCTTGGTGAAGACTTGAGGAGCGGAGGTCAGACCGAACGGGAGGGCCACAAACTGGTAGCGGAGATCCCCCACCGCAAAGCGCAGGAAATGCTGGCGAAGCGCCGCCACCACAGAGCGGGCAGACTCCATTCTGAACTTCCGCGCCCTCACAAAAAGATTGAGCGCCTTGAGGTCCAGGACAGGCCTGACCCGGTCCTTCTTTGGAACCTCAAAGAGATTGGAGTAAAACCCGTGGAAACGTTCCACAGACAGAACCGGAACAATCACCCCCTGAGCGAGCAAGTCTTGCACAGCACCCAACAGGGCCTGCTGACGCCCCGGGGGAGCCTCAAATTGGAGGTGAAGAACCTGTATGGGGGCTGGGTACAAAACTCTATCTTGTACACAGAGAAGACCACCTCGTGCACCCAGAGGTCTGAGATGCGGGAGGTCCACCAGTCCGCGAACCCCAGGAGCTGCCCCCTCACCTGAGCAACTGGCGGGGGCAACCCATCATGCAATGGAGAATTTCTCCTCCGACTTCTCAGGCTTTTGCTACCAGGGGCACTTCTGGCCCCCCACGGCGGTCTTGCCGGGCTAAGAACCCTTGTACATTGCCTGGGGTGCACGAAAAAAAAGCTTCTGGGTGGAGAACGAGGGGCCCTGCCTACGACAGGGCTCTTTACCTCGTCTGGGCTCCGCGAGGAAGGTACTCTTTCCCCCTGTGAAATCCTTGATGATCTCATCCAAAGATGCCCTGAACAGCCGACCACCCTGGAAGGGCAGATCCATAAGGCCCTTCTTCGACGCCTGGTCAAAGCCAAAGCAGTCATCTAATAATGACCGCAAAAATGGACAGCTTAGACAGCATGGGGGCCATGTCCAGCACCGCATCACAAAAGTACCTAAGGCCCTGCACCAGCTGCTCCGCCAGCTGCACGGATACAGCAGGAACCTGGAGGGCCCCCAAGTCCCGGTGCAAAATGGTCACCCATTCACTGAGCGACTGTGCTACCAATGCCAACGCCAGAGCCGGCCACATGGTCGCCCCCGCCACCAGGAACATTGCTTTGGACACCGCCTCGGTCTGCCTGTCGGCCAGATCCTTAAATGATGGAGAGCCCTCCATCTGGATCGTGGTCGCCTTGTTCAGGCGTGCCCCCGGCGGGTCCACCATAGGAGACTTCCACTGCCGCAGCAGAGTCTCCTCAAACGGGTAAAGCACAGAAAAACGCTTGGGCATGGCGAACGAACTCTGCGGGCGTTGCCACTCCTTATACACAAACTGATCGAAGTACGGCAAATAAGGAAATACCTTAGGAGCCCTGGCCGGCTTATGCGAAGCAAAAGCGTACACCGCCTCCTGCGCAGCCCCAGCCGGGCCCAGCTTCAGCCACTCACGGACGGCGGAGACCAAGGAACCCACCAGGGCCCTTTCACGCGCCACTGTGGCCCCTGAAGACTCCTCCTCATCAGAGGGTCCTCTAACTTGCCTTCTGAGAGATCTAGGGGGGTGCCCGTCACCGCAAAACCCCCTTCAGGCCCGAGTCCTCCCCGGAAGAAGGGGGAGGGGTGGCCACTTTTTTGCCACCCCTGGTGACGAATCATCTCCACCCAGGAGAAATTTTTTTCCAGGATTGCAGTCAGTTTATCCAGAGGGACTACTGGTCCCAGTGTACCCGGAGCCCCATCGGAGAGCTCTGAAGTGGAAGCACCCACTTCAGCTGCCATTGCCGCACCCCCAACACCTATAAGGCCCCACAAAAAAAGCCCCTTCTGGGGAGAAGGACCAGGCGCCCCACACCACCCTGCCGGCTGCCGGCCCACAGAGGCCCAGAGGCACCTAGGGGGATTCCCACCACACCCTACCATCCCTGGGAGGTGCTGCTGCTGCTAGCCACTGTCCTGCTGTTGCTGCCTCTGTAGCTGCTACTGCTGCCCTCCACCACGTGTAGCCGGGGGAAGAAACTGCGCCAAGACCGGACCGCCCACACTCAGCCACACACTTTCCCCACACGGCGGACCAAGCAAACATGGCTGCCGTGTGCACTAGAGGCCGAAGCATGGAAAACAGGAAAATGGCGGCCGGACCTCAGCAAAATGGTGCCGGCCGCCGCACAGCACGTGGGAAATGCACACAGCGGAAGGAATGGCTCCCCAACGGGCCCCAGGGGGGTTATGAGGACCCAAGATGGGGGGTAGGAGTAGCGAGGCCCACCTACACCCCAAAAGGGGAACACCACCCGCCTGCCCCCCCGAACCCCCAGGGGGGAGCGGTTACTCACCCATCCAGACGGGTGCAGCGGGTAGCCACCTGAGACAGACCTGCCACCCCGCCAGTTCGGGGGAAGCTGTCGGGCGAGCGACACCCGTGACACGAGCCCACGGACCCGGTCCTAGGTGCGCTGGTGGGATGTTTAACCCGCGGGCCGCCCCGCATGGAACGGGGCCCGACACAGCCTACCCCGCGTGCAGCTAAGGGATGACTGGCCTCCGTTGGCCGCGCTGGGGGGACTCCCTGGATCTAGGATATCCAGCCTGTCACCCAGCTGGCTGCGTGATTGCATTCTTCATCAGAAGTCTTGAGCAAAAGAAAAAACTAATGGGGAACCACAGATCCCAGCAGGGAACCAGGTCCTACTCCTTGCACTAGGCAGAAAAAACTGGCTGTGCTTAGCAGGATGGAGGGGTTATACCAGGAGGGAACTGCCCCCTTGGAAGGGCTGTGTCTGCTGGTAGTTGAACTTTGTTCTGCCTAGTCTACTCCTAGTGAAAGGTAGATAACCCCACACGTCAAGAATAGAGGCTGTGTCCGTCAATGAACGAAAGAGAAAACAGCTTTAATAGTAAAAATGTGCTTACATGATAGTAGCTTCAAACGGTCATTTGTATAACATATGAGCGAGCGGTCTTGTTCCCCTTCGTGCTCACCGCTACTTCCTCCTCGTCCGCGGCGTCACCACGGGTCCAATCCACTCGGCCTGGGTCGTCATGCGGCCAAGTGATACACTATGAGAGGTAATTTCTGTTTCCCCCCTACGAACAACTGTATTGGAGACTTTAGACGGAGGAAGTAGCTGATTCTGATGAGCATCCTGATGGATAGGTGGTCCGATGGCTTATGAGTTATGCTGATTGACCTCAGAATTTCTGGTGAGCCTCAAAATTTACTGTTACTCTTGTACTCTATTTACTCTGTACAATGAAATATGAACACACACAGATAAATAACAGACTGCATGATACATAGTTAAGTACCCTGACTTTAAAAGCACAGAAGCAATATTTCCACCCTTTACAGGTATGCCTTTGTTTTTAGGTTTACATAATTGTGAAAGATTTTAAGTGGATATAGGGAGAAGTTGCAACAATATAACCCTGTAGTTTACCCTTGATGGACAAAGCAACAGGTTCAATTTACTGACTTCCTCCCCATTACTTCCCATTCCACAGTTTCCACACCACTTTGCTTAGCCATCAGGAGCAAAGAAAATTAATTCTGTGAAAGCTCCAAGGCACTCTAATCAAGGCTTTCACAGGGCTGAGGACTATCCCCTTGCAACTTCAAAAACTTGTATGCAATGACAATTATTTAGTGCACTTGATATCATGGTCAGGGTTCAGGCTCGGAGACCAGTAGCTACATCAGTAGAGAGATTCACACCAACCAGTAGGATAAGTGCACAAGCAAGTCACCATGGGGCATGATTCGGGCTCACCCAGAGGTGTGGGGCTTAGGCACTAATTGCAGTCCTACTAGTGTCAGGCCATGGTCTCAGGGTCCAGTAACAGATGTAGAAGGTAGGAATCAAGCAGAACTATAGTCAAGGAACAAGCCAAAGTTTGATAACAAGTGGTTGCATGTTGGGATCAATCCAAAGCGTAGTTGAGGAACAAGCCAAAGGTCTGTAGCTAGTGGTTGCAGGTTGGGATCAAGTGGAAATGTAGTCAAGGAACATGCTAAAGGTTGGTATGAGTGGTAGCAAAGATAAGGACAGTTGCAGGTACAAAAAGGAGCATGATATTGTCTGGTGTCTGGAGAGAGCACAATAATCTGGGAAACAGGAAGTGCAGAGACATGGTTTAAATCAGGAAGTTCATAGGAGGAGCAAAGAGTTCAGGGTTCACCAGAAACAAGATACAGGGAAAGGCTGTCCAATGGGTCAGATAAGGAGCTGTCTAGCATCTCAGGTGGTGCAGTGAGAAGAGCTATAGCCGGACAACACAGAGGTCCCAGATTCAAATTCAGTTTTATTAAGGTTTTATTGCACATGTGCTTGGAGAAATAGGTAGGAGAATGGAGTGAGCACTGGATACCTGTAGAGTCTACTTTAACCAAAGTCCTTGGTCTTCTGTACATCTTTCCAAACCTTCTGGGTCCCTCTCTCACAAGGCCATACTGACTGGATTCTTTAAAGGTTTTAACTTTAAAGTGGCTCCTAACAAATTAACTAGTATCTCAGTTCTAAGTTTCTTTCCAACTCAGTAGATCCCTCATCGCCTTTATGCAGAGGACAGCTGCATTCTGCTTCTACTAGGCCCAACAATAGAACCCCATGGCAGCCAGTATCTTCAATGAAGCCTCTCTGGAAGGGAGGTTGCAGGCTCCCACAAGACAGAGGATTCCAATACACCCTTTCAGGGCAAGATCCCAGGAGAGAAAACATATGCCAGGAAATTCCTCAAATATTTAACAACACTCCCATCATGAACCAGCAGGCCCCCCAAGTCTGCTGATTGGCTGGGTAAAGGGTTACTGGTTCGAATCCCAAACCCGACACTACCTGTCTGGAGTTTGCATGTTCTCTCTGAGCCTGCGTGGGTTTCCACGGGTACTCCGGTTTCCTCCCACACTCCAAAGACAAGCTGATAGGTTAATTAGATCCTGTATAAATTGGCCCTAGTATGTGTATGTATGAATGTGAGTTACGGACCTTAGATTGTAAGCTTCTTGAGGGTAGGGACTGATGTGAATATACAATATATATGTAAAGTGCTGCGTAAATTGACGGTGCTATATAAGTACCTGAAATAAATAAATACATAAAAATATTCAGAATCTTTAATACAGGCTATTACTTCTAGCACACCGTGCTGTGAAACACATAAACAGAAAGTGACTAATATGATATACTCTATGTTTGGATAGCACAATGACATACAGCTAAACTGACCAAAGCTCTATATAAGTTCACAAACAAACAAAAGGAAATTTGGAAAAATACTACATCTTTACAACTATAAATCAAGAAGACCTCTATGTACCGACTTTCTTTGTTTTTCTCATTTTATGAATCTCAAACACTCATCATAATCTGACACATCAACTATATGCAAACTGTTTTTCTCACATTTGGCCCCATCATTATCCAAATTAAGGTTCTATTTGTTATTTGTTATGTATAAACAGAGTGAAATTAATGGTTCAGTTTACTGCTGAGCTGTTAGAAGGCTTTCTGTTTGTTGCACTTGTACCAGGAGAATCATAGCATCTTGTCTTAACATCATTCCAGGAAGTCCGATCAAGGGAATAGATCAAAGATTTAAGCTCAGATGAAAAGATTCTAACATGGCACACTAAATAAGCAATCTTTTACTTTTATTTACTTTGCATACGTTACATAATTTGCCTTTTTTGTCTAAAACATTTTAGGAGGATCTATTTGTTATGCCATATTAGTAGTGCTTACTTCTTTGTCACAACAAGGCTTATAAAGTAGCATGACTTGTGGAAAAATGTAATATACATAATATAAAAGGTGTTTTATGAAAAGATAAAATGCAAATATTCTAATGCATTTTATGGCCAACTTCTGATGAGTATGCTTATTACCTTTTTCCTGTTCTTAATTATGTGTGATAACTCTGCCACGTCTGCTTAAAATGAAGGTTCTCTTCCTACAGATGTCAAAACATTTTCAGTAGAATTATATTTTTAATTGTTCTTCCTGTAAGCTCAAGAACATTGGAATACTAAAAGCACAGCATAAATGAGAAAAGTACAGTTAGAATTCTCTCTTTCGTCACAAATATTGTATTTCTTTTCATAACACCAACAAATTCAACTACACTTTACTGTACATTGTATGTAAACAATGTGTATCCCGTAAGGGAGCTTATACTCTAATGCCCCTACTATAATCATAGGGACAAATACAAGGGCCAATTTGGATAAAAGCTAATTATGCCTGTTTTTGGGTTGTGGTAGGAATCCAGAGCACCCAACAAAATTCAACACAGGTGGATCTACAGACACTACGCATATATCGTGCCTATGAGGAACTAAATGGAAAAAAAGGCCAGCTACATAGTCATTGCGCTACCTTTTTCTAGTGAAGAAAAGTATGAAAATGTTAGGTACAGGCCAGAGAATGGTTACTCCTCACCTGAGAAGCATATGTGTAAATAATTATGTAGCATCCACCTGACCACCAAAGGCTAGTGGGACCCTCATTATCCCCCATGACTAAGCTCTGGAGGGGCAGAGTGAAACATGTTGGGGGCGAGTCCAGGCTGAGGTTGCCACTCTACTGACCTTTCTAGGACATCTTGGATGTGCAACTTCCAGGGGCTAACCCCTTTCCTCTTTTCACCTTTGAAGTAGCCAGGACGGGCTCCATCCCTTGTCAGAACTCCAAATAGCAGCTGTGGATGCAACATTCACATATCCCCTTTCTACCAAGCCTGAACGGCACACACATCCCTTTCAGGTCAAAGGCTAGTGGGACCCCAGGGATAGGGTGGACATTGTTTTCACTTCAGGGTGAAGTCCTCAAGCAATAATGGAGCAATGTGTACAAATGGCCACAAGTTGCTTTTAAATGCAAAACAACAAAAGCTTATTGACTCTCACTCAAGACTCCATCAAGAGAGGATAATGGCACAGAAAACTCATGGACAAGCAGTCTCCAAAAAATGGGAACAAAAGTATAAACCATCTTCATAGAAAGAGAACCTCAAAGCCAGCCTGACATTATTTTGCTGTAGCTCCTGATTGTAAGGCACTTGTTAAATTATCTACCAACGCCATAGGGAAAAGACACCATACTCCAGTGAGGTCCAAGCTTCACATCCAAGCATCTTTGGCTGTTCAAGACATCTGGAGGTCCTCCATAGCTCCTTAATTCTCAGTTGTTCCCGTGGCCCAGGCCTTTGCCCAGCCACATGATCACTCTCTCAGGCAGCAGGCCTATGAGAATACAATAGCCAAACACATCACTCACCTGGCAGGAGGCCCAGGGAAGAACTGACTTTCCAAGGTAATATTTATACCCAGCATGCACCTCTGACAATAAACCTCCTCAAGGTTGTGCCAGGCAGAGATAAATATTCTTAACTCTGGATAGTGCAGTTTTCATAGTATTGCCTGAGGCACCAGCTGCATCTACTGGTAGCAGAGGTAAACTAACAGGACCCAGGACCTAGGAAAAGCCTACAAAAGCTAAACTATCAATTCAGCTAAGCTGACTGCAGCTTAGTACCACTACATTTAAATAGACACACCTGCTTACGTGGGCACCCTGACACCAACATTTGATAAAGGGAAAACTAACCATATCAGTACATATTTATAATAACCGGTGATCTTGCCAGCAAGGTCCTTGTTCAAGTAGTTTCTGTTATATGCTGGCAATGCTCTGTCCATGTACTCCAACTGTACAAGCAGCCATGCTGAAATAGATAATGAAGGCTCGGTCTGTTGTCACCCTCAGGAAACCCATTCTGAAAAATGTCATGCAGCCATCACTGGAATGCATGCATGTAGACAGGAAGATAGTTAGCAGCACTGAAATGCAACAAAGGATGAAAAAGATGAAAACAAGTATTCGACCAAAAAAATATTTCCGATATAAAAAAAATTAAAACTAAATGTCATTCAGTTGGGGTTTTACTTTTAATGCATATATTGCACTATATACTCATTACTATACAATGATGCTGGTGGGATGACTGTATGTATTTTGCTAGTTTGTTTCTACAGTCTTTCTCAGGTTATCTTGACTGGCATCCCTTTCATAGATTTAGAAAGGATAAATACTGTATGTCTGCCAATATTATACCACTGTCTTTGACCCTGTTGGGAAGATTTGGCCTCACTTCTTGTCCCTGTAACAGCAGGGCAAGAAATAAGAGGAGTGGTTGTCAATGGGACAAGAAGATGCAGACAGTAATAATAACCTGACAGACAGAGAGACAGAGATGATCACTTTTCCCTTTACTGGCAAGTAAGTGTTTTACTGTATCTCCACTGGAGAGCTTTTCTATTTATTCCTGTTTTTTCAATCGGGACCCAGAACGCAATTAAACACCTGATAGAGTTTCTGTTTTTTTTCTACTAAAAAGGTTTTGGCTGGGGTTGGGCTTTAGAGCCCCTCTTCAGAATAAAGCATATCTCAGGCAACACAAACACTCCCATCCCTCCCACCTATTCCTCCATCGAAAATTAAATTAAAAAAACACTCAGTAACTAACAGTATTAATTACCTACTTTAGTCTGCTGCCACCCGACTTTATGAAGTGTTTCTTCTTTCATTGACAACCTGTGATCCAGTGCTGGAGTCCAGGCTGAAGTATTCAGGACCTGACAGGACACTGCTGCTGGACAGCCCATGGAAAGTACCTACAGTACCCAAGCAGTGCACCCAAAAAGGACCCCTCTGTAGTATCGAATTTATATTATTTTTTCTCTTTAACCTCATGTATTAGCTAGAGGAGGTAAAGAGTGGTGGTGAGGGTTACATTTGGCTGCAAGTCTAGCTTTAACTATTTTGTAATTACCGTAGAGAAGGGATCAGTTTCATAGAGCCAGTAGGCCCATCATGTATTGCAGGGCTAGATTTACCATTAGGTACAGTAGGCTTGTGGCTATGTACAACAATATCAAAGAGGCAGCTTTTTCCTGTATAGTTTCCATACATTCTTTTCCCATTGTCAGTAGAATTATTGTTATCTCGTATTAACTTATTTGCACATTGTAGTAAAGCCACATATATTAAAGTGGATGTAAAACCTGAAAAAAAAATTACTGACACTTCTACCTTGTACAGGAGAGGATATCATGTCATCTGTGCCCAGTTTTGCCAAGAAGAGTTAATCCAACTCTTAGTAATACCCTTATCTTTTTTTCAGTAGGAAAAAAAAATGACTGAGTGGGAAATAGGAGACGTTTCATCCCATGCTATGTGACTGACAGGTGATTTTCTTATCTCTTGCATGGAGCAAAAAAACCTCACACAACCCCTTCCATCTCCACCAGCTCTCAATATAGAGCTGGGTGGGAAGTCTTGTGACATCACAACTCCATCCACCGAGCCTCAGCAAAGAGAGAGACCCATTGATTTTAGTGTTTTGCAAGTCTGCTACTGCTAAAAGGGGTGAGATTTGTAAGGTAGGAATACATGCAGGAGGCTTGCATGTAAATATACATTAATACTGTGCCATTAGGTTATGCTGGGTGAGTGGTGGGCTTACATCCACTATAAGGTAGATAAGAACTGGTAAAACCAAAAAAAAATGAAAAGTGGTGATCATAACAGGGAGTTGACATTTTGGGCACCATCAATTTGTCACTGATACTCTCTTATACTGTGTTCCAATGCTGCTTTGTTCATCTGTTGAAACTCTGGAAAATGCTCAGTATTCGAGAGTATGGGGAAGCATCTGACCTTCTCCTCCTCCCTGAAGGACGCAGTGCTCAGAGCAGCTGGAACAGCCAGTCACCAGGTCTATCACTGTAAAATGGGGGGTGGAAGTGTTTAATTAATCTTACGTAAGCTCCATCACTAACTGGTACAGAATTTATAGATGTAGCCATGAAGACATTTGCTATGCTGCCTACTGTGAACATGTAATCTACCATTTTACTCAAACCGTTTTCTGCACTAGAGGTCATCTGATCCAAATAAGTTTCTAGCAATGGATTTCAGACGTTTAAAAATGAAATCATCTGAATATCTCTATGGATTTCTACAGAACTAAGAGATGTCTGTGTCAGAATATGTGTGAAATCAAAGGGAGGAACTTTATATAATACAGTCTGGGAGGAGGGAGATGGGTAAGAGAACCTTCTAAAGGCAGGCAGCTGATAGTCTTGAGAGAAAGATACAGATGGATTCTTTTGGAAAGATTCCTGTTTATTCAGTGCCTATGTCAGCATGGTGAAACTGGAGCAGATTCCACCTGTTTTTCTGTCTGCCCGTGAGGGTTGAGGCGAACTGATTGCTGGATTGTAGGTTCCACATGGTCTTTACAAGCAAATTACTTTTGCTACAGTGACTGTCCATCAACTTTCTAGAACCTCACTACTTTGCTGCAACACAGCTGCCATTTCTCCAGCTATCTGTTCATTTTATCAGGAGGTAGTGTGATAGACAGTATTGCATGGTCAAGGAGTGACTCTCAGCCAATACAGAGATAAATATGGACAATTGTTGAGCAGTAGCATGTGTTGGAAAATGTGAAGTGATTAAGAAGATCTCTTTCTTCTTGGTGAATCATCCCTGTTATTTCTTTTAGCAAGTAGCAACCTAAAGAGACAGCACATCGGTTGCTACTTTATTGCTTCTGAAAGGCATGTCTTACTCTGCAGTAGTGCAGGGCCCAAACTTAGAACTGTGAGCTAACGGGCAAGTTTGGGACTTATAGTATTCTACAGTTATCTTAGCTAGATAGGGGAGAAAGAGCTGTTATATCACACTTGATGATGTTTTAATGTCTATACTGTGTCTCCACTTTGAATTATTGTTGTTCTGTTTGCATTAACCATTTTCTTATTTTCACCATGTAGCTGCCAGGGAAAAAAACTGAAATTAAGGGAAATCTAAATGTTACAATTTTCACCAAAACAGAAATTGGGAAAATAATTAAAGTAGGACACCTGTTCAATTGGCAACTATCTAAGAGAAATTAGTTCTCACTTCCTGTTGTGTTTCCAGAAAAAGGAGATGAAGTGAAATTTTAGGACACTGATAGCAAAAATAAATTTTATAATTCAAATTTTATATATTATATATACAGTATCTCACAAAAGTGAATACATCCTTCACATTTTTGTAAATATTTTATTATACCTTTTCATGTGACAACACTGAAAAAATTACACTTTGCTAAAATGTAAAGTAGTGAGTGTACAGCTTGTATAACAGTGTAAATTTACTGTCCCCTCAAAATAACTCAACACACAGTCATTAATGTCTAAACTGCTGGCAACAAAAGTGAGTACACCCCTAAGTGAAAATGTCCAAATTGGGCCCAAAGTGTCAATATTTTAAGTGGCCACCATTATTTTCCAACATTGCCTTAACCCTCTTGGGCATGGAGTTCACCAGTGCTTCACAGGTTGCCACTGCTCAATAGGGTTTAGGTCTGGAGACTTGCAAATTTACACTGACATTAATAGACATTAATGGCTGTGTGTTGGGTTGTGGGACAGCAAATTTACACAGTTATACAATCTATACACTCACTACTTTACATTGTAGCAAAGTGTCATTTCTTCAGTGTTGTCACATGAAAAGATATAATAAAATATTTACAAAAATGTGAGGGGTGTACTCACTTTTGTGTGATACTGTATATATGTGTGTATAACATGTTTGTAGCCATATCCTACATTGTCCAAAATGTAAAAAAAATGCATATATTTGATATGTTTTGATTTCAGATACAGTATACCTTAACATCTCTATTGTTGGAGGGCTGAGAAGCACTTCTCCAGAGTGAACACAATGCAATTTAAAACCATTTCTCTATTATAAAGAGTCTATTCTAAAAACATCATTATTTTAAACATCTAAGCAATAGCTTTTGTGAAGGTAGACATTGGAAAGCATGAAAATCAGTGTCTAACTGCCTGCAGACACACACCTTCCTATTCAGACCAGCTTTTGTTTTGCATGCCTAGTGTAGGTAAAATATGTAATTTAACATTTAATGTGGAGAGCGGGATTAAGTGAAGTGCCTCTTCCGAGTGGAGGTGTTTTCAGGAAATTAATTGAGGCTTATCACTGTTTGTGCACAAAACACCAAACTGATCATGCAAGCATGGCCACAATACAGTACATTTTAAGACGTGAAAGACACAAAATTTAGTCCAAGTATGCTGAGAATGAATAATACAATTGTCAATTGTCCCTGAACAGATAAGTATGCATTATGCAGATATTCTAAAACAAAACGTTTTATTAATGCTTGTTAAAGAGGTACTGCAGTGAAAAAAGTATAAAGGGTTTCGAGGAGCCTGTCTGAAGAAATAATTTATTTTTTATCTTGCTTTTAAAATGTATGTATAGCCCACACTTTTTTTTTGTTTTCTTGTTTTTGATAGAGTAGGAAAATGGTAGAATTTCATTAGAAAGTTTGATTTTTTTTTTCGGTTATTATTTTTTGTATCCATGTTGGGTAGATTCATTCTCTCTCAAGAATATGTAAAAGATGAAGTACTGTAGTCTTACGTTCAGAGCCGGCGCTACCACTAGGCAAACTGGGCAGATAGGCAGTAACAAGGTAAGAAGCTTGAGATTTTTTTCTCTATTCCACTAGCAAAAAGTGCTGTAATTGCTGTGCAGAGGTCCCCAGTGTGGATTACCTTGTTGGGATACAGTGTAGTGACATTAAAGTGATAAAAATGCATTTTTAATAAAATAACAAAAGGGCTTTTATTTACCTGCTATGTGCAATGGAATTGCACAGAGCAGACGAAATGCTTAAATACCAAAAAGCGGAGAGGGGCTTTCAATCTTGTGACCACTGTGACTGGATGTCACAGCAGTCACTTGATCAGATGCTCCTGATCACTATTATGCATCAGGAGCTGCCTGTGACATCTTATTTACTGTGCTGAGAGTGCACATGGAGTGCACTCTCAATACAGAAAAGGTATTCCCCATGGGCGCATATATGCAGCCACTCAGCATTAGCCCATACCCGTCCAGCCACTGCATATATGTGTACAGCCAGCAAGAACAATTTAAATGTGCATCACATATAATGGATGGAGGGATCATTTTTTTCTTCCAGTGACAACATTGACACAAGGACGTTTGTCCTTCCACAGTGCAATGTCCTGTGTTTTAAAAATGTTAACGTTTAATTTTTTTAATAATTATATTTTTTTTGGAGGGAAGGTGCAAGTAGCTGGTCTTTTCTAGGGTGCAAAATAGTCTAGCACCAGCCCTGCTTACGTTGTTTCTGTTGTCCGGATACAGAAGGATAAGTAGAGTGAGGTCAAATCTAAACACTTTCAAATTGTATGTAATTGGGTGGGCCCTTGCACTACATAGTTAAAGTTAAAGCTAAAAGAAATTGAATAAGAAAATAATATAATGTATGGCCAGCTTTACTGGCAGATTCACACAGAAAAATAAGGGGGGAGGGGGCTGGGAAAAAGGAAATGAATACAGCTATTACATCTAGGAACTGGTAATCTACAACATATATTTAATTTTTGTTTTGGGTTTAGACAGTGGTGACTGGGGAAATTTTAGGCCGGGGGTACCCTTTCTTTTTGACCACCCCCACTTCTTATAAGCCCCATCCCTTACGATTCCACCCATTGTGTCAGGAGTATACAGCATCACCAGGCAGGGGTATACAGCATCACCAGATAGGGGTATATACAGAATCACCAGATAGTGGTATATAAAGCATCACCAACTTGGTGTATATACAGCATCACCAGATAGGGGTATACAGCATCACCAGATAGGAGTATACAGCATCACCAGATAGGCGTATACAGCATCATGAGATAGGAGTATACAGCATCACCACATAGAGGGATAAAGCAACATCAGCAGATAGAGGTATACAGCATCACCAGGTAGGGGTATACAGCATCAGCAGGTAGGGGTATACAGCATTACCAGGTAGGGGTATACAACATCAGCAGGTAGAGTATACAGTCCCCCACCATGGGGCTCATGGCACTGACAGAAGATCCCCCAGGGTAGTCAGGACACTTACCCCATCTAGGAAGCCGGCAGCAAGCTGTGTCTGTGGCTAAACTCCCTCTTCCTCTGAGAAAGGCGACCAATAGGATTGCCTGACCATTCAGCCAATCGGGAAACTGGTAACATACCGGCGCTTCTTGATTGGATGGAATTTATCCATTAGCATAGAGAGGGTGGCAAGGCTAGAGGGGGCGGCGCCCATGCACCCTTAATGGATGGGCTGCCCCCGGGTTTAGATATGCTTTAATAGTACTCTACATGCCCAGAGTTGTAATCTTAAGCCTTAGGCTCTCATTTTCTTGTCATTAAATTGATTTTCTTTAGTAGTGTGTCATGAAACCATAGTAAACATTCTGTCATGTAACCTAAGCAAACGTTCATGTCTTATCTGTTGCCTACCTTTGCTGCATGTGTCCAGTTAAAGGCTGAGCCTCCCTCACCTGTGAGCTTTAGTAGGCCCTCCTCAGCTGGCCTCCGCCCCAGTCCTTAATTGGTAACAGGATATATTCCTGGCAGTACAAGGCTACATGGCTGATCAACGTTTGTCCATATTTGGCTTGTGTCTGTGATTGTCTCCTTCGGTTGCTCTGAATCTTATCTGTGTTCTGATCCTTGGCTTGTCTGACTATTCCTTCCTGCCTGATACCTCGACCTTCAGCTTGTCTTCGGTTTCTCCTGTCTTATGGTTGTCCTGACCCTTTGCTATTCTTCTGACTATTCTCCCTGTTCCTGTGCTGCTGCTTCCCCTCTCCCATCTGGGGCCAGCCGAGCGTGAGCTAGGGGACCCTGGGGGCTGCGACCTGGATCCAGTTGCAGCCAAGTCCATTCTCACCACTAGAGGCTCTGGTGAACACCCACTGGCTCTTAGATTCTGTGCCCTGGGGAAACCGATGCACTAGCTCCATGAGTTTCAGTGTCTGTGCTCTAGGGAGCCCTCTTCCCATATCAGCTGGTACTACTTAGCAGCAGTCAGCCATAGGTCCACAACCTTGCATGCACTTTGCAACCTTAGCGTGTGATTCACACTTCTGTGGTGCGATTCACACCCCTGCGGTGCGCATTAGTCACCTTACCTCAGGTGCCGTGACACCGTGCCTGGTCTTCATGAGATGAATCTAAACCCTGACTGAGTTTAAACTTGTGTTCTGTGTCTCCACAATTCTGCCTGCAATCCCAAAACGCTCTGCAAAATTGACAAATATCACCATGCTTGTTCAGGTACCATTCATTTTCACTCTTTATTGTGTCTTTCTGGGTGATCTGAATTTTGACATATATAGTAATTAGAGTTGAGCGAACTTCTAGAAGTCCGGGTTCTGCTGGTTCGGCCGAACTTCGGGTCAAAGTCCGGGTTCGGGTCCGGACAGAACCCGAACTTTGTCCCGGCTTCAAGCCGGCTTGGTCGTCTTGGGCCTGAAGATCTTCAAGCGAGTTGAGATTAATGATATATACAGTTTTAAGTCTAGTGGGTCTTTCTGTGTTATTTCTCACTTTTACTTACCATGGACTTGTTCGTACCACTATAAACAGTTAAAACGTCTCGCAAAACCCTAACGTCCGTCTTAACACCTCTGTGTCTTGTGTTCAAATTTGAGTCAGTCCCAAATCTAAGTAGAGTACTTCTGGTCCGTGCCACAGTGCCGTGGACTCCATTCCACTGATTACGCGTGGCGTCCCCACACTTAGCGTGGTGTCTTCACACTTAGTGTGCGATTCC
>BLSH010277349.1:62204-79611 GCA_018402905.1 Glandirana rugosa
TAAATTTTTTTTTTTGTCTGGGCCCAGCAAATTGATTCCCACTGTCAGGCCCGTCAGGTCCTGGCAGTGAAAGGGTTAGTTAAACGACCCGGGTCTGTTTTTTTTTTTAAATAGCAAGTTTACTACCACTATAAACCCACAAGTGACTTTCATCCACCTTCTCTATGTTGTTTGCTAAGTTGGGGGTCTACTTGTATAGCCTCTTGATCAGTTCAGTGTTATAATAATAGGATAGCCGATAGTAAAATGAAGCCAATTTTATCAGTAGGAAATTACATTTCTGGGAGCGATCTGTTTACATACAGTGTGAATATTGAACAACCAGTGTACAGAATAGACTCAGTTTTAGCGAATTGTAAGTATCTGCAGGTTGAAATAGAAAGGTGCTTTTTAATAATAATAAAGTCCTATTCAACTTGTGCATTTCTGCAATGTAGGCCAGTATCTATAGTTTGGTTCTGTAATAATCATTTTAAATGGTAACCCAACAGATCTTGCCAGCACACTTCAACACGTGTACTATCTCTGCGTGTGTGGTGTGGTCAAGTTAATATAAAGGTGCTGAAACACGTTAGCCATCATTTTAACATGGTCATACAGAAATAAAGATTACAGATGGAATTTACAGATGTGCCGGCTCTTCTGTGCTTATTTTTGAGCTATCGTTTTTGGATGGTGGAAGGACATTCTGAGCCAGAGCACCTGAAGTGGGTGTGCCGTTACTAAATTGCTTTGCATTTGGGCTTCACAGTTCAGAGTGGAGTTTCTTTTGTATTCGAAAAAAAGGTGCATGCCCATTTTTTCAAGCATTGTAGTACACACTCACCCCTTTCAAAATATATGGGCTGCCTTCATGCAGCACTCCTTAACACACAAAAACCACACTTTGTTAACGTAGGTGTTTGAACACAACACATAGGGCTTGGTTTACTATAAGCAAATAGTCTGTGCATTTTGCAAGGGTAGTTGCACTCATTTTGCCCAGAGCTTAGTGAATGTAGTCAAGCTCTGCTGATTTCTATCATCTAATCGTGTGTAAGCAAACTTTTTTTTTTTAATTTTCTTCACACCTGATTGGGCATTCTTTACACTAAGATGTGTGCAACTGCACTTGCAAAGTGCACAGTCTATTTGTCTTTAGTAAATCAACCCTACTAGTGTAAATTCGGCCTATCTTAAAGAGGAGCTGAACTCTGGAAGCTGTGCACCAAAAATGTCATGCAGAGAGCAAAGGACCAGTCACCAGTACTGCAGGTGGTTTTCTTGTAGCTGGCTTTTCCCCATGCAGCACCCTGGTTTTGAACAGGGGTGTTGTCAAATTTATTTGCTAGGTGGTAATTGACCTGCCCAATTGTTAGGGGATCTCCTGATTCTTTTCCCTAACTCTGAGTTTGATGCACCTCTCTCCTCTGCCATTGGGTGGCACTGCTGGTGATGACATTGGCATGATAAGGTGTACATGAACTTGGAATGTGAATATATTTGGGAGTCAGGTGATAGGGGGTTCGGTGCCACCTGGATGGCTGTCTGGCATGTCAAAACTCTCAGCTGCTAGGCCAGAAGCATGAGGCCTATCTGGGAGCACCTGATTGCTAGGCAGTCTGAGGCCTACCCAGGACAAGAAGCAGCAGTGTGGGGTCGGGGCTTCATGCCGGAAGCCTGACCAAGTTGCACGGGTTCTGCTGGTCGGAGAACCCCTTTTTGTCGGAGGTGAAGGGACAGAGTTGCTAATGGAGGACAACCTTTCCTGTCGCCAGGGGCAAAGCGTGAACCAGGGTCAGAGAAAAAGGGGAAGCTGACGCCTGTGAGGGACAACACTCCTGATATCAGAGGCCAGATGTTGGAGTCTGAGAGAGTACCAGAGCAGCCTTTTTCACTAGCTGGGGGGACTGTGAAAAAGTTGGGAAAGTCTCAGCAGAAGTCAAGCTAGAAATCCAGTGGAACACATGGGGGTGACGCTTGCAATGGAGTTCAGCAGTTGGGCTGAAGAGCCAAGGAAGGGACCCAGCAAGTTGAAATACAGCGTTTGGCTGTGTGAAGCACCAGGGACCTAGTGACAGTGAGAATCCTAGAAGTCTTGTTGGGAGTCTGTGAGTGTAATCTCGTGAATTTACAGAGGGAGGCTATGAGACAGAGGCCAGATCTGCACAGGGGGTTAGCAAGTTTGGTATGTGCATCAATCTGTGTTAAAGTACTAAGTACAAGTGCAATGCTTAAGGAAATAGTTCTAGTCAGGCAAAGTTCAGTTGGAAGGCTTGTGGTACTTTATAGCTACTTAAAGAACTTTATTTAGAGAGTCTCAGAGTCTGCTAAGTGCTATTGCACCCACCTAAGGGATGCTCTAGTCCTAACCCTCTCTCCCCAGTTCTTGAAGAGAAAAAAATAAATCTTTTTTGTTCTGCATCATCAAAGTGTCTGGCACCCAACTCATTCTACCTACCTGCACCCACTATGCCTAGTAACCTACTCTGTGAGGATGGTTGTCAGCTGTCCCTGGCTCTGGGAGTCACCATCAAGCCTCTAGGGACCGGGGGCCATGGCTACACCCATAACTGACTTTCCATGCCTTTTTTGCACTGTATCTTTGTGCGGTCATCTTGATAGAGGTAGGGTTTTGCTTCCATTTGTCAGAGCCTCTACAAGAAAAACACTGAACAGGACAGGAGAGCCATCACCAGATCTCACTCCAAATCTCCTGAGAGTAGTAGCCAGTGGTAGTAATACCTTAGATATCACACTGCAGGCACCCTCACATACCGAGAAGAGCATTGCTATTTTTGAGGAAGCTTTCAAGGCAACATTTAATTTCTTTGGGTACTGCTTAGGCACAATTCAAATTTCTAAATGTTTCCTATAACACTGGTGTTCCCTTTCTGGGTTCAATTCCATTGTAAAGCAGAACTTTGACTTACATAAAAATTATTGCTAGCTTTTTTTTTTCTTTGCAGAAGTGAGAAGACACTTTGTATGTTGCTTCTGCCAAAAAAGAATTTGCTTCCAACAAAAACGTTTCTAAAACTCTGCCTGCTAAACATGCCTAGTTTAACGTACGTTAGATGCCAAAGTCTGACATCTAGTGCCAGGATTGTAGAATTCCATTGCACAGTCTTGGGGAGTTACCTCATCACAACCCTGTACATACTATGCATTGTTGTACAATACAGCAAGCATTGTTTTACTTATTTTTTTGATCAAATAACTTGTGTAACAGTTATATCTCATTAAACAAACGTGGAGTTACCCTTTAACACAAATCAGTCACTTTGTTTGCAATTTTAGCTTTGTGGCTAAACAAGCTATTCCTGATTAGTCTGATCTGTTACTGCTTGTCAGTGCAATCAACTGCTGATTTTCTGACTCTGGTGTGTATTTGGCTTGTCTGCTCAAAAATGCTCTGGTCCATTACCCTTGGTTATGACATGGCTTCATCCTGATTTCTGCTGTCTGTCTTACACCTGCCCTAACCTGCAATCTAATCCTGTACATCTGTCTCTCACCTGCTCTGACCTGGCCGAGGCTTGATTCACACCTATGCATTTTTAGTGGTTTTTGTATTTTGCAGATTTGCACTACAGAACGTGTTCCATAGAAAACCATGTTAAATGGACTGTAGTGCAAATCTGCAAATCAGCACTAAAAATGCATAGATGTGAATCAGGCCTAAGACTCTGCCTAACTAGTTGGTGCTGCAGTTGGTCTGGTATGAACTGCCAATTGTCTACAGAAGGCTACAGTCTGGAAGTTGTCTTATTGCACAATTCCACAACAAGGGGCTTTGCTGAGGTTCAGGCTTTTCCACAGCTTACACTGCTGTGTGAGCCTTCTTTCCTCTTGTGATGATGTAGAAAATCCATTTCTGTTGTAGAAATATATTTTAGGTGTTACAGTAGTACATACAGAAATATGTGATAGAAAGTTATACTGTAAGGGATAGCACAGGACATCCTTACTGAGGAATACGGATAGCAATAAATACATATACAATTATATTTGCCACCTTCCTCCCCCTGCAAATCAAGACTAAACAAGTTGCTGTTAGCTAAGTATATGTCTCAGGTAAAATAATATAAAATAAATATACAAATTTCATTTATCTAAATAGTATTAAAATGCACCATTTCATTAACAAAAAAGAAACAAAACAAAATAAATCCCTATGCCTGTAAAATGTAAAGCAGACTGCCACAAGTTAATATAAATAATGCACAAAAACACCTCATTTTATTATTAACACCACAATTTCTATATACCGCACTGATGGGGGCCAAGTACATTCTGTATGCAGTTTGGAATAACTAGCCCTGAAATATTGGGAGGGTGCTATAATTTACCGGTTCTGGATGCACAGTTGACCCAGAAGCATAAAGGAATGATATTCATGACTTTGACACTATCCTACAATGAGGAATCAATCCCTTGTTTTGGTGGTTGGTGATGGAGATATGTATGAAACATACAGACTCACAGATACCTTCTGTTTAAAGAAACTTCCACTGTGCTATATGTCATATATCATATATCAGAATATCTGAATGATTTAGGAATGCTATTTCAATACTAGTACCAAGCCTATGTGGCATCATCAGCATATGCAATTGCTGCAGACACCACACAATCTACCCACCATACCCATCATAATCCAAATAGCCTGAGTTGAGAAGTGCTATACCTCATTGCTGCCATAACTCCCAAACCTAAGGAAAATTTGTATTATGTTAAGTTGAAAAGTTTTCCCTTACAGTGCTGGTCAGTGGAAAAATCTCCCCAAACATTGATGGTCAGTGTAGTGCCCCTTATACTAGTTGTAATTATAATGCCACCTGAAATTGGGGATCATAGAAATGCCCCTTTACTTTGGTGGTCAATGTAATGCTTCCTTACATTACTGGCCATTGAGAAAGTGCCCCCTTACATTATTGACCAGTGGGGAGGTCAATAGAGAAACACTCTTATTGTTGATCAGGGTAATGCCCCCTTCCATTTGTGGACAATAAAAAAGTGCTCCTGGTAATATTGACACTGGTCAATATTATTGTCACTTTTCTCCCCTTCTTCCCCCTCCCTCTTCCCCTTTTTTTTTCCACTAGGATAGAGTAGTGCAATTGTGGTTAAATGTTTTGCAAGGGGACACTGTCATTAGGGTGGAATCGGGGGTGATACCTATATGTAGCTGTCTCAGTATCCACCTCTAATCAATAATTAAAAAATGAATTCACTTTTTTATGTATCCGGGTTTTTGGGGTTTTTTTGTCAAAAAAAGAGATTTTTTTGTTGGTTGTAGATTTAAGGAGGTCATTTTGTAATTTTAGGTGGGTATTTTTGATAGATGGAACTGGGGAGATGTCCAATATTGTGCTCCCCTGGTCCTCAATTTCTATACTGGTTAGTGTTATTGTTACTTTTCTCCCCCCAACCCCCCCCCCCTTTTTTTTGGTTGTAAATTTTTAAAGGGGTATAATTTTTTTTATGCATCAGGGTTTTTTTTATTTTGTCAAAAAATGAGGTGTGTTTTTGTCTGTAGTGAGTTTTTTTGGTTGTAGATTTAAGGAGGTAATTTTGTAGGTTTAGGTAAGTATTTTTGATAGGTGGAAGCAGGGAGATGTCCAGTATTGGGGCATCCATGGTACTCCATTTCTACACTGATTAGTATTATTGTTACTAACCCCCCCCCTTTATTTTATGTTGAGGATTGAGAGAATTTTGGATATATTTGTATATTAAAGGGTGTTCTAAACGTATTGTAGTATGGATACTCTAGGAATGTTATATGTATATGTGATTGTGGATATCATGCTTTGTAATGTCTTTTAAAGTAAAATTAATAAAAGTTAAAATATAAAAAAGTTCCCCTTACATTTTTGACCAGTAGAAATGTACTGCAACTGCTCACTGTTTTAAGAATAGCAAACTTTGGAAGGACCTTTGGATTCAATAAAAACTTAAAGTGGTATTAAAGCTTTTTTTTTTTTTTTTGTTTTGTTTTTTTTTTTCAAATAACAAACACATTATACTTACCTACTCTGTGCATTTGTTTGGTACAGATCAGCTCTGATCCTCTTATTTTCAGGTCCCCACCAGTTCTCCTGTCTCCTCCTTCTCAAGCATTGCCCCCAGAGAAAGCCGCTTGATCTGGGGACACCACTGCATGCTCGTTCCCGAGCCACTGCTCTATGCGTCCATAAGACACATAGATCCGCAGCTTGGCCCTGCCCCCACTCTCCTCACTGGCTCACTGGCTGTGATTGACAGTAGTGGGAGCCAATGGGCTCCTGTTGCTGTCTCATCCAATGAGGACGGAGTGTCACGGGACAGCAGGGGCTATCATGAACACCCCTGAAGGGAGCTCAGGTAAGTTTGGGGGGGGGGGGGCTGGGGGGATTGGGCGTTGCACACAGAAGGTTTTATACCTTCATGCATAATGCATGAAGATAAAAAAAACCTTATGCCTTCAGAACCACTTTAATTGAAAGAGGTTATATCAAAAAATGCTCTCATTATTCTTAGATCTAAGATTTCTCTAATTAATTATCTTCTTTTTTGAGGTCCCTAAATTCATAAGACATTTTAAGTGTATTTATGGTCAAAATGTAAAATCATATATTATTTTCCACACCGTATTTCCATTATTTCTAGCCTACTCCTGTTAATCTGAATGTCTTGAAGTTTGTAAATGTACCTTTTGAAGATCCCCACACATTTACTTTCTTGAATTCTGTGACACATATTCAGTGTAGACACTGCTGCCTGTCTTCTGAACTACAGAGGTGCCGATTTGAGGAGTTCCAGGAGGCAGAGTCAGTACAGGAATCGTTGCCTGCAGTCATCAAGGTACCATGGGACATGTAGTCCTTAGAAATTAAGGTAAACAGTAAAGGAGAAGCTGCAAAGCATGCACAGAATCCAGGAGGTTATACAGAGAGATGGCCAGCAGACAGGCAGAACTCACACCTTGAAAGTTGATTTTTCAAATAAGATTGTATTTCATTGTCAAAAATAACTTTTGTTTGTAGTATTACAATGCTAAAATTTTAAAAAGAAAGTGTATGTTGTAACCTTAGATCTTTTTTAATCTAAGCCTTATGCTGGAGCACATGAACTTTGCCTATAAAAGCAAACACCAACCACTACATTTGAAGAAAAGGTCTTATTTTCCCCAAACATCTTATTAGTTCTCCATCTAGCCTTCTACTGAAAGGCAATCTACAGCAGGTAACCATTTCCTTTTTCCAACTGTATGGTACAGCAGGTTCTGTCCTATACTATTAGCACATTTCTTTTCCATGTTGCGCTGTTTAAAATGTCAATAGCATTTCACAGCCTGCCTCTTCCATATTTATTTCCTTTTTTTGTAATTTGACTGTGAGCGCCCATGGTTTTTAATTATACGCAGCATCTGAAGAACATACGAAGAGACTGGCAGCTCTTTTGCTGTATATCCCCTACACACACTTTTATAATCACTTAAAACAGGTTTAGCTAAGGTATGTTTACCCAAAGGCTATTTCTAAAAAAAGTATACTGACTAGAACACTAATTAGAGCAAGAATTCTTGGAAATAGGGCAAAAGCATTTGTACCCAGAATGTATTCTCTAGTGGATGTCAAATGTTTATGAAAGTGATTTTAGAATTGCCGTTATGACATCATGCCTGAAGATGAATCCCAATTATCTTATTTTCTAATATGCTGCTATGTTACGTAAACAATTTAGCACAGCTATTAAAGAAAATAAAGTACTTTGATGAATATAATAGTTAAAAACAAGTCATTTCTAGATAAAAAAAAAGAGTCTAAACAAGTATTTCAAAGGATAAATCCATTCAATAGCAAATAAATTATATATTTTTTGGCTGTATAAAAAAAGAAAGTAAAGGCTGGAAAATAATTGCCTCTAATTTGTGTTCAGACTTATTTTTATAGTTACATTCATATATCATTCTGAGCTTTATTTTAAAAGAGGCACTACAAAATAATAAGAGCTACTTGACAGATAGTTCCGGTTTTGCTGTTTTGTTACTGCCATTATCATCACTAATTACCTCAAAAAAGTCAGAGATTATCAATTTTTTACATAGTACCCTGTGTGGCTGCATAAAAAGTACAGGTAAAAAAGTCATTATTAGCGGTCGGGTTAACCATGAGTTCAACCTGAACCCAATTTGTTCACAGTTCGAGAAAATGGTACTGCTGTACTATGCGGTTAGGTGTGGTGCATTTTTCAAAAGTATTGTTTCTTTGTGTGATACAGTGCGATTTCAGCCCATTCAAATAAATGAGCTGAAACTTGTACTGCAGGGGAATGTGCAGGAATTACATAGTAATATGGTGAGCTGTAAACTGACCCTAAAGTATTTGCAGGGAGATATACCTTCTTGTGTGTCAGCAACAACTTGAGTTAATGTTTAGCTGCTGGTAAATGTCTAGCTGCAAGCCAAATTGTGCTTGGGTTCAGTTCAGGAGATGTTTGCTAAACTGTGAAAGTTTGGAAATTGCAGATGTGCCCGAATCCCATTGAAGTCTATGGGGGATGAATACTAACAGGAAAGGAGATGGCAAACAAAGTGCATGGGGAGCTGGGCACTGCTAGAGGGAACATGTACCAATGGTAAAAAACAAATTGTACAAAATACAGCTTGGCTGGGAGCAGCACTTTTAAAAAAGGCTTAAAGGGCAACAATAAACATGCAAAATTTCTTCAAATAACACACTTGGGGGATACCCCATAAACATGCCTCTTAAGTAATATACCTTTATGATATACCAAAGCAGAAGTGATATTTACAAAGCAAAAATATTCAGTTTAGAAGGTAGCCAATCCCTGACTGCTTCATTCTGCGTGTAAACAAGCAGCTCAGGACTTCCTTCAACATCTATATCAGACCCTCATAGGCCCCTTTCACACTGACAGACCAATCGGGTCCGCCTGTCAGTTTTTCAGGCAGACCCGATCGGACCATCCATAGCTTTCTATGTAGAGGCGAATGTCAGTGGACTTGTGTCCACTGACACCTGTCGGAATCCGATCTGCCAAAAACAGATGAATGGGGATCTGTCCCCATCCATCCAGCGGATCAGATGGCAGTCAGATTGAATTTGAATAGGTTGTCCGTTTCCATCTGACCGCCCCATAGAGAACAGTGGGCTGTGTCCGTGTTCGCTCCACTATACGGACCTGTCTTCTGCCTGCTCAGCGGGGTTCAGCAAAGAGATCCCCCGCTGAGCAGGCAGACCCATTTGATGGATAAATGCCTGGTAAGAATTTTATTAGAATATCCTATTCAAAACAATTCATTAAGACCCTTATCTGAGCATACAGTCTAGCTGGCTAGGAAAGGGGAAAGCAGCTAGTGTGCATCCTCATCCTAATTTATACCAGACCATATGCAGACCATATGATCTTAACATGGGAAGGGTGCCTCATTGAAGAAAAAGGTCCCTGGGAATGTACTTTGACCCTATATTGATGAGGACAAGGGCCTCATGCCCACATCCCAGGCCTGGTGGATGTGGGGATCTGTTGGGGGAATTATCAGAATTTGGAAGTCCTCTTTAAAATAAGGGGGCCCTCAGATATTCAGCTCCCTACATGAAGGCGTAAGTGGTACATACAGTAGTACCCCAGGTTACTCATTCAATAAAAAAGAAAAATAGTAAATATATACACACTGTACATAACAGTCTTTATTAAAAAAAATAAATATAACCCCTTCCTGCCAAGCTTACACATATATGTGGCCTAACGGGAGTTGGTCTTTACAACGTGGGGCTGCATAAATGCACTGCTGTGTTTTTGCTGAGAGCACGCTGCACAGCACACTCCCAGTACAGAGTCCAAGGTGTTAGTGACAGCATCTGGTCTCGTATTAATGATTAGGGATCAGGAGAATGGGTTCCTGATCACCTGATCGCTACTATAGCCTATACAGCCCCCTCACTCCGAGTTATTTTCTCCTCTTGAAGAAGAAGCATTATATATTTTTCTCCTTAGTAGAGGAAGTGTAACCCAAAAAGAAGCATGAACATATTGTGTATTCTAGGTAAGTTTAAAATGCACATTTTAATTTAGTATCAGTGTCGGTTAGTGTCAGTGTCAGAGTGTTTAGGTAGGATAAAAAACAAAATTGCACTATTGTTGGGTAAACAACAAATAACATAAACTGTCGGTGCTATATAAATCCTGTATAATAGTAATAATAATAATAACATACACATATGTGGTATTGCTGTGATGTCAAGAGCAGAGTGTTTATTTTGAGTTTTTCCTTGGTGGTAGGTTATGGTAATGGCAAGAAATTTACAGCTAAATTTAAACAATTTGTTTTTTTATGCTATTTCTTGCTAGTTTTCCTTTGATAATAAAAAAAAATAAACAGGAGATACTATTACTATTTACCAGCAAATGAAAGCTCAATTTGTCACAGAAAAACAAGGTATAATTCACCTGGATACACTAAGTAGTTCCAATGATATATACAGTTTTGCTAACACATGTCCCACAATGTCCAAAATAATGCCCCACATTGTCTAAAAATAATATCACATGGTGTCCAAAAATGTCATATGATGTTCAAAAAATAATGATTTACAATGACCAAAAATAACGTTCCATATGTTCTAAAAAATAATGCCCGGTCTGGATAGTGGAGCGCTCATCTACCTTGTTTTTTAAATGATTGGACATGAATTGGGCAGTGAATGAATTAGTAGTGGGGGTGTTGGGGGATGAAGCAGAGCCGTAAAGGCAGAATTTAACAAGGGCCACTTTTGCTCAAGAGTGTGACTATATCTTTTTAGACATTTGGTATCATCTGTTTGCCAGGGTTGTGCTGTTGGGGCAATATTCTGTGTGTATTGTGGGAGCAAGTGAGTTCAAGAAGGAAGAGAACAAGCTATTTAGACAGAAGTTCCTAGGTCAGGATAGCACAGGGGTGATATTTTGTCACAGAGGAATCCTAAAGGTTTTTACTGGTTTGGAAAAATAGGGGGTTAAAAACAGCTAGAGTATGAAACTAATAATAAGGTGTGATCAGAGAGTAGGAAAAGGGGTGTTGGAGAGCTTGCAAGGCATGCAGAGGCAGCAGTATGCTAGCTCGAGCATGTTGCCATCACAGTAACTAGGATTGTGTGCCCATTTTATTAGGTCATAAAATGAGGTTAGTTTGAGAAGTTGACAAGTTACTGGCCTGTTGTCATTAACAGGGATGTTAAAGTCACCAATATTTAAAATGGGCATTTCAAAGGAGAAAAAGTAGGACAGTAAAGCAGATATGTCATCTAGGAATAGTCACACAGGTCCAGGAGGCCAAAAAAATCAGGGCCATCCTTAAAGAAACCCTAGGAAAATTAAAATAAAGTAAGCTTTAAAACAGAAGCTGGAGGGAGATATAGGAAGAACTTGAAAATTGCTTTGTGGGATAGAAGAATCCCGACCCCCCCCCCCCTTCATCCACTGGGCCTGGTGGGTCCAGTGGAGGGCATCTTGGAAAATGGCAGCTGGAGTGTCAGAGTCAGTTTCCTGAAACCAGATTTTAGTGAAAGCAAGTAGCTTAAAGTAGCTGGAGATAAAAAAAAAGTAATGGACAGAGGTGAGCATGCTACAGACAAAGCAGGCATTCCAGAGGATACAGGAGAATGATGGCCTGTTTTAAACAGGGGAATGTGAATTAGAGAGTGTGTATTGCTGGTGCTGCCAGAGGAAGGAGGATGCCCCATGTGGGGATGAAAGCTAGATATTTATAGAGGGCTAAAATTTGGGAAAATATGCCCAAAAGTTAGAAGAACTGGGAGGGAAAGTCAGGAGCAAGATTAATGTAAGCAAACATGCCCCAGTGTCCTGGAGATTATGTCAGCATGTGGGTTTTATAGCAGCAGGTGATGAGTGCAGTAATAGGGAGAGAAACATATATACCATATACCATATATATATATATATGTTTTAGAGTGGAGAAGAAGGGTAGGACACTATTATGAGAGGGAAGGTAGAGAGAGCTTATTACAGGGTGGCAAGATATGGAGAGACATGGCCGGATGGGGAAATATGGGTTCACTTGCAGTCTGTCCAAAGTGGAGCATTGTTGTTTTTAAATATTTTCCTTTTTCTACTTTTGTTGAACTGCCTTGTTAAACTGCCATTGCATTTGTGTGTAGAATATATCACGTTGGTAGAAATTGTCAAGGCAGGATACCTCAAGACACTTTGCAAGAGTGCCTCAAGGATTAAGTCATAGGGATGTAGAGAAATGGGTTTGGGAGAGGTTGTAAATCTATTAAAAACTGAATGAACCAAAAACTGATAAGAGACATATGGAGGAAAGAGGAAACTTTCACACTAAGACAAGCCAGAAACTAAGGCTGGGTTCACACTACTGCGAATTGGATGCAGATTTCACCTCATCCAATTCGCATGACAGGAGATTGTGACCGGCTCTCAATGGAGCCGGTTCACACATCTCTGTGGCGGCTGCGGAGCAGATTGCACAGGGATCCTGTGTGTCTTTGGCTCTTTTTCAGGTCTGAATTCAGGCAAAAATATGGGCCTGATTCGTCCCTGAAACTAAGAACAGGGACGCACCAGACCCCTGCTGTGAGCCACATCTGATTTAGGTGTAAACCCATCCTAAAGATAACTTTAGCTCTCTGCTCAAATAAGGCAACAGGATAGTAAATCTATTTCAATAATATAGACATAAAGGGATTGATTTACTAAAGCTTGAAAGTACAAAATTTGGTGCAGCTCCACACAGAAACCAATCAGCTTCCAGGTTTTATTGTCAAAGCTTGATTGAACAAGCTGAGGTTAGAAGCTGATTGGCTAGCATGCATAGCTACACCAGTTTTTGCACTCTCCAGCTTTAGTAAATCAATGGTAAATTGTCATGATTCTTGATCTCAATGATTGCAATATGTCAGTTTTTAGACAGATACAGCAAGGCAATGATTACAATGTTACAAAGCAATGTGACACAATGTAGATGATAACACATTACAAAATGCATTTGAAAATTGCATTTGCAATGAAAAAGTTGTTTATGGAAAGAGGATTTTTGGTGTTTGTCTATAAATAGGTTTTATAACCTTATTAACACTTAAACATTTTTAATATTGGAGAACCAGAAAAATATTAACACCTATAATTGCTTTCTAGTTTACAAGGAAATTGTCAAAATGTTAACCTATGTAGCACATTTTCTACAAGTAATAAATAACTTATTCACATACTGTTTTTTACCATCTTTCTGTGTTTTTCACCAGGGCAAGTATATGGATATATCATCAATGATTTTCAAACATGAAAACATGCTCTAGAAGCATCTGAATGAGAATTTGAAATGCTCAAACATGTGCCAAACAGTAATTTCTAATGTTAAAAAAAGCACTTCAGGAAGCAGAGCTAACCAACCGTGTATGGTCCTCTAAATATAGTTTCTGTTTGCGGGCAGCTGGGCAAAAGCCCAATTAATACATTGTGCACAGCTTCTATAGAAGTTTCAGCAGTAATGAGGAGCATTTTTCCATTTGCTACCAGAGTATCGCACTTCAAATGGAGTCTCCAGCTGCCTGTCTTTGGTACCAGCCCTGAGATTCCTCCAGCCACTCATTTGTGGTGCCAGAACTGAGATCTCTCCAGTTGTTTGCCTCTATACACTACCTTAGACTCCACTGTGAGAGGTACTGTCACAAAGGGTAAGTGCCCGTACTGTACTGTTTACTGAAATATTTGCAACAACAGTCACTGCACTGCGCTCCCAACTATTGTCCTTTTAAAGTCGCAAATACATTGCTTTTATGAGTCGCTGTTTGTACAGCTTCATAATTGATTTAGTGTTATTCTATACTGTATGCACATCCTTTTGCCATTTTGAACCTGTTTGCATTGTAAATCATACTCTGCACCTGTTTAGTAAACATCAAGTTAAAGCAATGTTCTGATTGTTCGGATGATTTTGATACTTGTTACACCGCCTTAAAATGTCAAAGAAATGTCTGAGGCTATATTTACATTGGCAGCTACTTACATGTGTTGCACAGACACCTAGATCACAGACACTTAACGTTATTCATGTCACACAGTCATTTGATCCTTTGGCGTCTACATTTTCTTTTTTTTTTTTTTTTTTTTTGACAGTAAAACTTTTAACAACTTTTATTTGAAATTTTCAAATAGAGATACAGATGAACATGTAGAACAAGTTGTCTCGGTACATTGGTGTAAATGGGTTATAAGGAACATCACAATGGTATACTGTTGCGACAATAGAAGATCATAAAAAAATGTTGTGAACATCTGGGGGGTTATTGGGGGGGGTGGGGAACAGGACTTGCTGTATGGATGGTCATGGGTGATCAGGCCACCATCCGGGCACCCCTAATGGGGACTCACTGTGCCGTGGAGGGTGGGGGTCTGAGGATGTTACATAAGGGGATAGTAATTAGGGAGGTTGATGTCACTGTACCTTAGTCGCAATCAGAGGTTTCTGGGGTCGCACATTGGTGATGCTGTGCTAGAAATTTGATTCTAGAGAGGAGAAGGAAAAAAAGGAACGAAAGGGGTTTTAGAGAAAGTAGAGGAAGAGGGGCTGGGGGGGGGAAGGGGGGGTGAGAGGAGAGGGAAGATGAATAGAAAGGGAGCAGTTCAAGGTGTTGGGGGCGGTCCGAGCAGTCACACCATGGGCCAAGTTGGCATTGGGGAGAGGGGTGTCTCACCATGGCCGTAGAACTTCCTTCTGGAAGGCTTGAGGGAGGAAATTATTGATCCAGGGTTCCCATAGTGACTCGAATTTGGGAAGGCGATCTTTGTCTATGGCGTCAATTTTTGCATGGATCATATGGCGTCTACATTTTCAACCATAAACCACTATCATGGAGCCTACAAAGGAGGCGGACTATGTAATTCCAGGCTAATGAAGACAAGATCATGCTGCTTTAAATTTGTCCTAAAAATGACCTACATCCCTATCCTTATCATAGTATCCTGGCAAACTTTTAAAAAACACATCATTTCAGACATATATCATTTTTTTCCATAATATGTCTCTTTTAAGTGCATTACATGAGTTTAATGTAGCTTTAAGATAAATAATTGCAGTATTCTGGCCTCTCAGCTCCACTGTTCACATTTCAAACCACATACCTTTATCATTCTGCCATTATGCAAACATTTTGATAGGCGATAAAAATCGTTAGTAACACAGGAGGGAGAACAGCAGACTCATTCAAGTCAGCCTGTGGTGATTAATACGTTTCACTGCTATTCAAATTGAAACTTCATTTGTGAGGGAAAAAAATGAATGATGATCTATAATTAGAGAATCCCATTGGGGAACAGAACATCTATTGTTACAAGGTTTATAGAGGGAATTCTTCACTAGGTTATCTATGTAAGGGCTTGGCAGGGCAATGAGAAATGGATAGCAGGAATTTAACCCAATGGTAAAAAAAAGCTGATCTTTTAATGAATTCTATTCTATTCTATTTTAAAATTGCTCAAGGCTGAGTTTGCACAAATTCTGTCACATAGAAGAAAGTCTTAAAGTGGTAATAACCACAAGAGGTGTTTCTTGTAAATGATGCTATTGTGAATTTAAAAGTGGAAAAATAATAATAGCAATGTTGCATTTGGTGTCACAGTTTCTAGTATTATTATTATTATTATTATCATTATACAGAATTTATATAGCGCCAACAGTTTGCACAGTGCTTTACAGCCTGAGGGAAGACCGTACAGTTACAATAGAATTCCATACAGGAGGAATCAGATGACCCTGCTTGTTAGAGCTTACAATCTAGAAGGGAGGGTCAAGTGAAACAAAAGGTAATAACGGTGGGGGATGAAGTGATGGACAAAATTAAAATACAGTTATTAGGTGTGGGTACGATAGGCTTTTCTGAAGAGGAGGGTTTTCATGGAATTTCAATGGACAAATTGGGCTAGGGAGTTCCATAGGATTGGAGAAGCTCTGAAACAGTCCTGGAGGCGAGCATGGGAGGAGGTGACGAGGGAGCTAGAGAGCAGGAGATCTTGACAGGAATGAAGCGAATGATTTAGTTGGTATTTTGAGACTAGGTTAGTGATGTAACTGAGGGCTAAGTTGTGGATTGCTTTGTAAGTTGTTAGTATTTTGAATCAAATTCATTGGGTGAGCGGAAGCCAGTGGAGGGACTGACAGAGAGGAGTAGCAGACACAGAGTGAATGGTAAGGGGAAAAAGTCAGGCAGCAGCATTCATGATGGATTGAAGTGGTGATAGACTATGTAGAGGTAAGCCAATGAGAAGGGAATTGCATTAGTCGAGGTGAGAGATGACCAGGGAGTAAATTAAGAGATTTGTTGTGTCATTGGTTAGAAAGAGTTATATTTTAGATATGAGGTGGCAACATTTGGACAGTGATTGGATGTGGGGCTTACAGGAGAGTTCAGAGGCCATTATTACACCTAGGACTTTGGCATGCGGGGATGGGCTGATAGTTGCGCCATCAATTTTGACAGAAAGATCAGGGAAAGGGGCACACTGTGGAGGAAAAAGTGTAAGTTTGGTTTTGGATACATTGAGTTTGAGGAAGTGGTGTGACATCCAGATTGATATATCTATTAGTAAATTAGTGAAACGTGAGGATCTCCTTTGGCTTAGATTTTGTATGATGCTCCTGGCATCCAATTATATTGGAAAACACAGCTAGCTTCTTTTTTTCAAAAGCAAGAATCAAAATGGAGAATAATCAGGGTAAGGACCAAGGTAAATATTAATTTTTAAGTTGGTATTGTTGGGAACTCTATCAAAGGGTATTGATAGAGGGCTGATCGTAACTCCTGTCATTACTGACAAATTTGGAAAGGGGCCTGAAAAGTTTCAAAACAACATAGTTATAATTTAGATTGATGCTTTAGTGAGTTTTTTTTTATCTGCTAATATTCCCAAAAAGCAGACCTCATGTTACAGTGACCATGCTCACTACCAGGCAACCAGTCAAGATGCTCTAGTCAAAGGAGGTGATGTAACTTCCTCAATCGACAGCAGCTGTCTGTTAGTCAACTTGGTCACTGTAATCTGAGGTCTTCTGAGCTGCAAACAACAGCTGTGTTGGTTTTTGAAGTACAGTAATATAATTGTAAACATTCAGGGAATTATTTGTTTACTCATTTTTTTTCTGTTCTGGCACCCAAGATTTTATTCAGTAAAATAATGTTACCTTCCGGGGGGCGTGGCCAGCTGCTGACCAAGATGGAGTTTATTAAGGGACTTACAAATGTTAATATAATGACATGAAGTTTTTGGTTGTGTCGACAACAAACGTCGAGTCTTCTGGAGTCTAATGTCACTGGTTCAACTGATTGTCTGTCGACGACAGCTAACTCCTTCAATGTAGTGGAGGAAACTGATCTCGTAGAACTGACCAACGGACCATCACTCG
>BLSH010277349.1:104683-116882 GCA_018402905.1 Glandirana rugosa
AGTGTTGCATGACTGAGTAATTGTCATTCAAAGTGTGAGAGCACTGAAAGCTGAAAATTGGTCTGGTTGTTAAGGGGGTTTAAGTGCCCAGTTGTCAAGTGGTTAAAGCTGCCTAATTGGTGCTTATTAGGCTTTATTGCTGCTCCCTGATATCCACAAGTGTTTTCAATGCCTGATTGAAAACACTTCATTGAACCTCTGTTCTTCAGAGTGGTAGTCTTTAAGGGGTTGAATAATTATGTCAATGAAGAATTCACAAAAGAAACATTTACTACTGTATTACAAAACTAATTGATGTCATTTTAGTTGCATATGGTTCTTTAAGAAGTCCTTGTAGGATTTCATTCAGAATACAATTACAAATGTACACTAAATTCCCTAAAACCATTTACAGCATTGGGGGTTGAATAATTTTGAACACAACTGTATATAGTGCATCTCACAAAAGTGAGTACACCCCTCACATTTTTGTAACTATTTTATTAAATCTTTTCATGTGACAAAACTGAAGAAATTACACTTTGCTACAATGCAAAGTAGTGAGTGTTCAGCTTGTATAACAGTGTAAATTTGCTGTCCCCTCAAAATAACTCAACGCACAACCATTAATGTCTAAACCGCTGACAACAAAAGTGAGTACATCCCTAACTGAAAATGTCCAAATTGGGCCCAAAGTGTCAATATTTTGTGTGGCCACTATTATTTTTCAGCACTGCCTTAACCCTCTTGGGAATGGAGTTCACCAGAGCTTCACAGGTTGCCACTGGAGTCCTCTTCCACTCCTCCATGACAACATCATGGAGCTGGTGGATGTTAGAGACCTTGCACTCCTCCACCTTGCATTTGAGGAAGCCCCACAGATGCTCAATAGGGTTTAGGTCTGGAGACATGCTTGACCAGGCTATCACCTTTACCCTCAGCTTCTTTAACAAGGCAGTGGTTGTCTTGGAGGTGTGTTTGGGGCCGTTCTCATGTTAGAATACTGCCCTGCGGCCCAGCCTGCGAAAGGAGGGCATCATGCTCTGCTTCAGTATGTCACAGTACATGTTGGCATTTATGGTTCCCTCAATGAACTGTAGCTCCTTAGTGCCAGCAGCACTCATGCAGCCCCAGACCATGACACTCCCACCACCATGCTTGACTGTAGGCAAGACACACTTGTCTTTGTACTCCTTACCTGGTTGCTGCCACACACGCTTGACACCATCTGAACCAAATACGTTTATCTTGGTCTCATCAGACTACAGGACATGGTTCCAACATGTCTTCAGCAAACTGTTTGCGGGCTTTCTTGTGCATAATCTTTAGAAGAGGCTTCTTTCTGGGATGACAGCCATGCAGACCAAATTGATGCAGTATGCAGCGTATGGTCTGAGCACTGAGAGGCTGATCCCCCACTCCTTCAACCTCTGCAGCAATGCTGGCAGCACTCATACGTCTGTTTCCCAAAGACGACCTCTGGATATGGCACTGAGCAAGTGCACTCAACCGCTTTGGTTAACCATGGCGAGGCCTGTTCTGAGTGGAACCTGTCCTGTTAAACCGCTGTATGGTCTTGGCCACTGTGCTGCAGCTCAGTTTCAATGTATTGGCAATATTCTTGTAGCCTAGGCCATCTTTATGTAGAGCAACAATTATTTTTTTTCAGATCCATAGAGATTTCTTTGTCATGGGGTGCCATGCTGACCTTCCAGTGACCAGTATGGGAGAGTGAGAGCGATAACACCACATTTAACACACCTGCTCCCCATTTACACCTGAGACCTGGTAACACAAATGAGTCACAGTAGGGAAAATGGCTAATTGGGCCCAATTTGGACATTTTCACTTAGGGGTGTACACACTTTTGTTGCCAGTGGTTTAGACATGAATGGCTGTGTATTGAGTTATTTTGAGGGGACAGCAAATTTACACTGTTATACAAGCTGTACACTCACTACTTTACATTGTAGCAAAGTGTAACTTCTTCACTGTTGTCACATGAAAATATATAATAAATATATTTACAAAAATGTGAGGGATGTACTCACTTTTGTGAGATACTGTATATATATATATTTATATATATATATATATATATATATATATACATATTTATATATAATATATTATAGCAGAGGTCCTAGAGAATAAATTGGGTGGATTTGCAATTTTTTATCTCACACTGTATTTCCGCAGAGGTTTTTCAAACACTTTTTTTTAGAAAAAATACACTTTTTTGAATTTTAATGCAAAAACCCACTATACAGTAAGTACATAACCCAATTTTTGGTAAAATATAAAAGATGCTCTTACACAGAGTAAATAGATATCAAACACGACATGCTTTAAAATTGCTCACACCCATGCAACAGTGTCAAAGCCCTTACAGGTTACCACTTTACATTCATGCAGAAGCTCTGGTGCTAGAGTTACTGCCTATGATCTGATGTTTGTAGTGATACCTCACATGTGTAGGACAATTGCTGTTTGTGTGCTTGCAGGATCAAGGCATTCACTTTACATCCCTTGTGACAGCAATAGGCAGCAATAGTCAGGTGACAGATACTCTTTATGAAGAGATCTGGGGTCTATAAGACCCTAGATCCCTCCTTTACCCTTTAAAGCATTTAATAACACCAAGGTCAGTGTGATCAAATGCTATTCATTTTTATAAATGGTGCTGTTTACATCTGGCCAAACCGGAAGTAATGTAAGGTCATTGCTTCTGGGTTTATAGTTTATAGTTAGTCAGGTTTAAAAAAGACACAAGTCCATCTAGTTCAACCAATTAAAAAAAAAATTATACAATCCCATATAAACATTCCTTCATCCACAGTTGATCCAGAGGAAGGAGAAAAAAACAACAGCAAAGCATGATCCAATTTGCTACAGCAGGGGAAAAAATTCCTTCCTGAACCCCCGAGAGGCAAGGATTTTCCCTGGATCAAACTTACCTAAAAATGTTAGTACCCAGTTATGTACACAAAGGAAAGAATGCAGGTCTTTTTTAAAGCAATCTACTGAGCTGGCCAGAACCACCTCTGGAGGGAGTCTATTCCACATTTTCACAGCTTTTACTGTGAAGAAACCTTTCCGTATTTTGAAGATAAAAACTCTTTTTCTCTAGATGTGGAGAGTGCCCCCTTGTCCTCTGTGATGGCCTTAAAGTGAATAACTCATCACCAAATTCACTATATGGACCACTTCTGTATTTATACATGTTGATCACATGATTAATCTCCTCTTCTCAAGGGAGAATAAATTCAGTTCCTCTAATATTTCCTCATAGCTGAACTCCTCCATGTGTCTTATCAGTTTGGTTGCCCTTCTCTACACTTTTTCCAGTTCCCCAATATCCCGGGTAACTGTATCATAGAGCTGAACAAAGCTTATCTGGTCTATGATCAGCCGGCAAAAGCACTGGCTGGTTGATCGGGACTGGGCGATTCCAGTAAAGCCATGGAAGGCGGCGGCGGGGGGAGGGGGCATACCCTCCCGCTGTTTGTAGAAGCAATCCAACAGCTACTTAGCTGCTAAGATTGCTTTGGCAAGAGAGCCAACCATTGGCTCTAAAAACCGGTCCCGGGATGATGCCTGCAGCTGCAGCTGTAAGCATCATCCCGGTATAACCACTTGAAGTCCAGTAATCTACAGTTACATCTCTGGTAGTGTAGTATTTAAAACAAGTAACAAATAACTTAAAATTGCAAAGGTAAAAGGGAGGATTGGGTGAGAAAATGTAATGCCCTATTACACGTCCAGTTCCTGGCAATAAATGAAAAAAAAAAAATGTTCCTACAGAGAACATGATGGATGGTAACATCAATTCCCTCAGATGGTAACACCATCGCCTTCATCACCTCCCGCTAATGCTAAAGAACAGATGAGGCAAGATGGAATATGGATAATATGAAAAAAATATGAAAATGCAGATTTGCAAGTATGCATGTGTAACCGGGAGCTAGATATTCAGATCCCCTGCAATCAGAAGACATTACATGTTCTTAACTATAATGCAGCTGCTTTGTTCTAGTGTTCCAGTTTGGCTGATTTGTGACTCTGATAATAATGATAGAGCAATGCATCTTGGGACATGTTGTTTACTTGCAGGAATTTGCCCCCTGGCTGCACTGGGGTGAAACTACAACTACCAGAGGGCTGATGGGAAGAAATGATTTATGGGAGAAGAAGAACCTCCTGGGAGAGACTATAAGAATCAAGGTTTTGGGCCTAGCGTGCTCTCTCTGGACCGGTGTGGATCCGTATGCAGGAAATCTGTTGCTGGGAGCTGCGGAAGCGAGGCCTGCTTTTACAAACTTATCAACCCAGATACCCTGGAGGATATCAGTGTACAGCCTGAATACCTGTTTACTACAACAGTCGGAGGGTCGTTCCTGTTTCATCCATCCTGAAGGGGCGGCAGATCCGGGAGAGCCGTGTTTGAGGCAGCAGAGGCTGGAGACCATTCCAGGAGCCACAGACTGGAGAGTTCATCATTATCATCATCTTCATCCTCATCATCTTTATCCACAGCATCCACATCTTCTGTTCCAGTTTGGTGATCGGGAGAAAACCCATCTTAACAGACACTATGTATAGACAGTATTACTTATTTACATCTGCTAACATCTTTGATGCAAAAAGGGGTCTGCTCACATACATTGAGCTTGGACACTTTACACAGACATCCATACTCTGGATTAGTTTGCTGCTGTTTGTAGTTCCACAGAATTAACTTTGCAAGTCAGTGATCACTGTGAAGCTTCTACTGATTACTGAAAGAGTGCTGTTTCTGATCATACTTCATTCCTTTGGATTAGCATTGTCCCATCAGCAAATATTTCTTGTGTGCATCTGATACTACATCGAGCTAGCTGAAGACCAATTGAATTGTCAAGCAAGTGACACTGGACTAAATCCACTTCTCTTTTCCCCACTTAGGAAATATTTATTGCTTTGCTTAAATTTGCAATGCTTTATTCACCAAAGAACTCTCTATAAGTGCAGGTTGAATAGTGCTATAGTTACTGTTTGCTGGAGTTATATTTGTTTGTCTTCTGCCTTGCAACTCGTATATGAGTGAGCAGTAGAGAGTGGTCTGACACTAGAGGGAGTCGTTCCTCTACTCTCCTGTGCCACACTCCCATGTGTAGTATATATATTTGTTGGGTTTAAACAGAGGTAATCTACATTAAGTGATGCTTCATTAACGGTTGACATTTATTTATTTTTTTCCCATAAAGATTTTATTGATTAAAGAAAATAGGTTCAGTACAGCGTGTTTTGACACAGAATCAGGTTGTACAGAACAAGTGATACAGATGTGGATGGATTAGACACAGCGGTCTACTGTAGGATTAACATACTGTTTAACTAGGGACAACATGTGGGTTTCTCCAGTACATGGTTATCACAGGTGAGGGAATTTGGTGGTAGAGAGGGTCGGAGAGCTGGTTGTCCTGAGTCTTTGGTTGAAGCATGGGCTTTTTGATACCAGGCTGGTAGTGGACAGGTCAAGGTGCTTTAGTTTGGTTATATCGTTGAGGTGTGTAAGGTGGGACTGTATGATAGGTTATGCTTAGGAGAGTGGTGGGGGGGTCTATGTGCTAGGTTCTTCCAGCCTGGTTAGCAAATTAGTGGTAGGGTCAATCCTAGTGTTGTGTGGTCAATTTATAGACAACATTTATTTCATTATTATTACTACTTTGTGTGAATTTTTTAACTAGCAATTTCAAAGTTCTTCTTTAAGTGAATAGTAATATGAGATTTGTTAATGTCTGACAATTGCAGCACTTCCAGTGCATTGGTTTGAATGTGTTGTAAATTAGAGATTCCCAGTAAGGTCATATTAACAGCTTAAAAATCTCCAGTGTACAGTAGCTGTCCCTTATATGACTTTTATACTTAGCATAACCTGCGCTAAAATTCGAAGACTAAAATAATAGTACGGAAGACAGAACTCCAACCTATTCTATCCTGTCATCACATGTACACTACAACACATCTGACTGGCTGCTAGAAGAGCCCCTCCTTCTTCTGTGCAGTGGGTAATAGGAGTTCCGACATCAGAAAGATTCAGGTACATATACTAGTTGAATGTATTTATTTATTTTTTTTAATGAATGCATTAATAGTTTTTTACATCTGCATGTAAATAAGCTGCAATACAATTCTGAAACTGCACACTATTACGATGAGTATTACAATGTTTGACACTTGTTTGCAAATACAAATCCCTTTACTGTAAAAGCTATTTTATGTTCCAGCCACGATACATTGAAGTATGTCTTGGTGCAAGGTGTCCTTCCTGCCTCAAAGTCACTCCTGTCCTAATTCCTCAATGCCCACGTGCAGTGGGACTGCAGATTAATGGGAAGGTCTTATAGGGGTGAGGCTTCTTGCATTTCTAGGTCATACACGACATGAATCTAAATTACAATCTTGTGTAAGACCTCCCATTCCCCACAGTCCAATACTGAAACAGGCCTGGCACCTTCATTAATAGGTTTTTGGCTATAATAATAATCGGAAGTCACAGTGTTCAGTGCCCATAGCTACTTTCTGAAATAAGAAAAGAATACAAGGACATGCTACTAGTGTGTCAAATCAATATGAATCATTCTAATAGTTCTCTGGTCAGACTACTGTATACATGATGGGCTAATGTATATAAGCATTTTAATTGATGAAAAAGCATAACTGCATTTGTTGTACAGATCATTTAGGCAGCTTTACACTGCAGACTCAATTCACGAGTAAATCACACCATGTACCATTCTTGCAGAGGAACCATGCTCTGAATCCTCCTCCTTCAGCTTCAATCTTCCTTTTTTTTTTTGCACAAAATGATGATTCCTGTTGCTTATGCATTTAATGATTGTGAGTTTAACTGTGCAGGAAAGTAAGGAACCATTCATACTTGATCTGAAAGTTTTTGGTCTTTGTCAGTTGTTTTTGTACTTGTTTTTGCATGCAGGCTTAAAGTGATTGTAAATACTTGTTTTTGTTCTCTAAAAGTATAAAACATGTTATATTTACCCCTCTGTGCAGTTGGTGTTGCACATAGCAGCCTGGATCCTCCTCTTCTCGGGTCCCTCTTCACTGCTCCTGGCCCCTCCCTCTTGTTGAGTGCCCCCACAGCAAGCAGCTTGTTTTGGAGCCAAGTCACAGCTCCCTGTGTCCATTCAGACACAGAGCAGCGGCATGGCTGACTTTGACTGACAGTAGCAGGAGCCAATGGTGTCTCAGCCAATAAGGAGGGGAATCCCAGACAGCCAAGACACTCCTGCAACATCACTGGATCTAGATGGAGCTCAGAAAAGTATTAGGGAGGCTGCTGCACACAGAAGGCTTTTTTGTCTTAATGCATAGAAGTTCAGCCCTGCCCCCTCTTTTTCCTGATTGGCTAACTGACTTTGATTGACAACAGCGGGAGCCAATGGCAATGCTGCTGTGTCTCAGCCAATCAGGAGACAGTCCCGTACTCGTGGACATCACTGGAGAGAGATGGGGCTCGGGTAAGTATTAGGGGGTGCTGGAGGGCGGCTACTGCACACAGAAGGTTTTTTATCTTGTTCAAAGATGTTATTGAGAGGTATAAGTGGAACAAACAATGGTCCAAAAAAGGACTAAAAACATGTGAATAACATTCAGATGGATAAAGTATGAGAATGTTTGTTTTTTATTTTACAGCATAGAATGCAGTAAGATAAAAAAAAGATAAAAAAACCTTCTGAGTTTACAACCCCTTTAAAGCAATATTAAACCCGCAATTTTTTAAGTAATTTTGTCAGCTGATTTAATCATCTATTGAATAGGCAGCTTGTTATAGCAGTACCCTTGTATGCAGGGACTAGAAGTATGTCTCCCTACATTGTGTGAATCAATAGATACATACAACCTGGTAACCTAGGATGGCAAGACACTCCCCTGCCCCTCCCTCAAACTACACTGTAACAGACTGCCTAGAGGTTGTTAGCCAATTAGCTGTTAACTATTTCCTGTGAAGAAGGGAAGTTCAGGGAAGCAGCACTGGGAGAGCAAGATTTAGTGACACTGAAAGTTGTGCTGGGGTGAGAATTTTAACACATAGTTTACTGGGGAATGTTTGTTTTATTGTGTTAAGCTAAAAACACTGAGGGTTTAATACTACTTTAGGCATACTTTTATTTTAAATTTTAGCAAATGGAAAGCTAGTTACTAAGACAGGGAGCACTCAAAAAATGTGAATTTTTACAAACTTCAAGTTTACACTACTGTAAACAGGCAACACAGAATAAAATGAAAATACTAGTGTTGAGAATTGAAGTGACTCCTAGGAAAACTTCAAATCACCCTTCAAAACACTTAGGTGTGAATGGGTCCTAAGAAGGAAGCTGAAGTAGGAAAGTGTTGGTCTTAGTGGACAGCAGCAGGGATGGCAAATAGAGACATTTTTCTTAAGTTATATTGAGTTGTTTTGTATTCAATCTGTTTGGCACTGATTATATATGTTTTTTGATATCAGGTATCTAGTCAGAGGTTGAGAGACTGAAGCCCTGAAGAAGCGGCCTGGATTGCGCAGTGCGTAGGCTTTTTCCAATATCTGACACTTACCTCTATCATATTTTTTTGCATTGTGGGCTAATGTGTGACCCTTTTGTGATGATATGTCATGTTTTAATAATTTCTATAATAAAGATATAATTTTTTTATATATAAATAGTGTGTTGGTGTAATGCAATTTGGGTTACCAGGGGTCATCGTATAACGCCCTTATACCTATACTTGTCTGTTTTACAAATGGAGACATTACATTGGGTACACCTGCCTTCTGCATGGCAGGTAAACAGGTTTGCCGTCTTCTTTTTTTAATTTGTATTCTCTTTAAAGTTAATCTGCAACAAACAGTGCTTGAACATGCAGCAATTCAACTAAGTTCATCAGGGTCCTGGTCAATATTACAACCTAATAAACAATTCACTCAAGATGCAGCCACTTTGAATAATTATGTGCAGTGTCCAGGCACAGATCAATAATTAGTGCTGTAAGGCCCCATGCACATAGAGGTGTTTTGCATATTTTTTTCTGCCTCTAAACGCTTCTTTAGGTTAGCCTATGCATATGAACTCATGAGCATGAGCACACATAGATATTTAGGTGTTTATAGGTGCTTAAAGGCAGAATTAATATTTTGGCCAATGGAATGAATAAATGCCCCAAGCACTTGATGCACCTAACCACATTTTCAAAACACTGCTTTAGGCATGTTTTAAATGTTGCTAGCTTTTTCCTCCCCTGGAGCATAGGCATCCAGGAGAGGAGAAAAGAAGTGCCATGTGTGCATGGGGCCTTAAAGTGCTGTGAGAGTGAGAGCCCCTGGGAAAATGAGTGCAAAATGGACACAGGACTCTCAAAGAGGCAGTTTGAGAAGTTCCAGCAGAAGATTTGTGAGCGAAGAAAACTATGTTTTAAGTTTTCTCTGGATTTTGAAGTCTGGATTGGGGTTGGAAAAGACTTCAAAGAGCATTGGGAGGGATGGAGTCTTCAGTCTTGTGTCTGGGTTTTCCAGAAGTTCTGCAGGTTGTGTGTGTGTCCAGGTGCACACACTCATTATTAAGCAGATCTGAGCATAGCTCAGGGGAGGTGGAGTAGGAGTTGGAGCAGTTGCTGCAGCCAGGAGGGAAGCTTGCTCCTGTTTAGAAACCCAGGTAATATACTTGAGGCCGCACTCCATGTGGGAGAAGTTCCTGGTCAGTGGACTGAGAGAGTTGGGCCAGCTGAGAGAGTCTGGGGGACATTAGCTCAGACAACTGGAAGAGAGAGTCCTGGGGACCTTGAGTCTTGGAGCAGTGTGAAAGCTTGGAGAGTCAGGAGGGCCCCTTCCTAGGGGCCAGCATGGTACTGCAACCAAGGCAGAGTGAGCCTTGAGAGCCTTGAGAGCCAGGTAGCTTGGCATTTTTCATTTGCTGTATTTCTGCTGGAGAAGAACCCCTGTGTGGGCAGTCCATGTGTGTATGAACTTTAATTTTGTTACGTTTAATAAAAGTGGGCTACCACACCCTAAACCCGAAATTCCTGTGAACTCACTGAAAAATGCATCTACCACTGAGCTAAACACCCCCAATGTCACAGTGCCAAATATGTATACATTTAATAAGCATGGATTATATTTTCAACACAAAAAAGTGGTCTGGGTTTTTCTACAACAGATAATACTTTGGGGCACTTATTTTTACATACACAAATTATGTAAAAATGTTGTTGAGAACAAAGACATGGAGATGCAAAACAGTTTTCTATTTTTTCCCCAATTAAACCTAGTTAGTAAAATATATGTAACTATTCTGCTACCAAATGGGACTAAATGGTGGTACAGGGAGAAAAAAAGAAAAAATATGAGGGAGCGTTGGAACCAAGGGGGAATAAACATTGATGTGAAGAGCCAAGGTATTCCAAAGCAAGAGAGACTTTATTAAAAGTATTCCATAAACATGACTGTCTTATAAAAAATCTTCATAAACATAGAGGCAAGCAGATCAGTCTGAGGTAGACCATAAGGGTGAAGGAGCTCACTTTGCCCATTATCACCATAAGGATTTCAAAATGTTAACAGTACTAGCAATTGAGCATGTACCAAAGGGGTCCCTAACTGATAACGAAAGGTTCTCATTACTTTATATATGGTATATATGTTTTTTTGTTGTTGTTGTCTCTCCTTTTGTCCTCTGAGTAAGCGAGGACCGGCTCAGGAAGCGTATACACAAGACTCACATTTATATACTTTTTCCTTCCTCTCACCTCGTCCTTGGTGTCTTTGTTGGGCCTGGCTCCTGTTGTTTTTTCTGTATTGGTGGTACAGGGAGGAATGCTTTAGAACTAAAGTGGTTAAAAAAACTGTCTCAGCTTCCTCTGTAACATGTTAATCTTTCCTTCTATATGGCAGACTTGTTCTAAAGGGGTTTCTGGATCAGTAGCAGTTAAGGCTTCTTAAGAAGAAATACAAAGAAAAGGGCAGCAGTATCCTTTAGCAATGGCAGCAAATACAGCTATTGTTAAAAAAAATAAAAATGAAAGCTGATATATTGCCAAAGATGTATGTGTGCTGTTGTGGATTTACCTGCATTGTTAACACAAAATTGTTTTCCTACAGTTACATTTTGAAAGAACAATTACATCTTTGGACTTGGATGGAGAATGGGCAGCAATGAAGCCAATTTCTCCTTCAAATCTAAACACAGTAGGCACCAATCCCTTTCTTAAAGCATGTGTTGTTGAATAACAGTAGTAAACAAAAAACAAAACAGAGGTATGCAAGCGGAGTATTCTTTTAACTGCTTCCAGCCCAGAGATCTTACTATAAATACAGTATATGGTCTTGACAACAAGCGGTTATACCAGGATCATGACTGCAGCTGCAGCCATAATCGTGGTGTAATTTTTTTCATACAGCCAGCTTTACATCCACCCAATCAATTTTACAGTGCTCAGAAGGGTTGTGTGACATAAAAAAAATGCAGCATGTGCAATTTTATTCTCCAGGGCTTCTGCTTTTGGAAAATATTTAATGTTTGGGAGTTCTAAGTAATTTTCTATAAGAAAAAAAAATGCTGATTTTAACATGTATGTGAAATATTACAATATTGCCCTGGTAGGCAAGTGGTTAATTTTACATACATTTACTGTGGCAGGGCAGCACTTTAGCGCAAAATCACATACCTGCACGTGATCTCTTTCATTGACTCTGAGGCGTGCGCGCGCACCTCCAGAGACCCGCTCCCGCTATGATTGGAACCTGACGATTGTTCATACAGAGGTAAACAAGACAGAAAGGAAAATGAAGATCTCATGTTTCTGCTAAGCAGAAACATGGATCTCTGTTTTCCTTTAGTTAAAGCAGAAACATTGACACCCCCCCCCCCCCCACGAAATTGATTTCCTTTTGTCTCTAGGTACAAAGACGAATCGTCTTTGTACTCTAGAAGTAAAAGGAAAGACAGAACAAATGGAGACATACTTGTTAGCAGTCCAAGGTTAGTATCGCCCTCGCCCAGAGACCTCCACGCGCGCGTGCGGAGTCTCAGTTACTTTCTCTAGTGCACGTCCATACACTAAAACGCGATTTCACGACGGGACGGTGTCATTTACATACATTTTAATTGGTGAACGGATGGTCCCGTTATAACATTATAAAGTGTATGTACAATTTTAGTCGTAAAAAAAAAGAATATCTTTTAAT
>BLSH010277349.1:141301-154960 GCA_018402905.1 Glandirana rugosa
CACACCCTTTTCGGACAAAGTCAGCGTATCTCGGTATAATGACAAGATTTTAGTAGAAGTTTCACACACTCTTTTCGGACACACACACTGTGAAGATGATTTTAGAACACTAATATGGCTCTATGCGGCTGAAACAGGCTTTTCCCACACACTGTGAAGATGATTTTAGAACACTAATCTTTCCCTTAAAGCAACAGCTGGAACCTTTCCCTGTACAACTTGATGATGATTTTAGAACACTAATCTTTCCCTTAAAGCAACAGACTTTACTTAGTCCAGTGAGATCGTTCTGTGCAGCAGGATGAGGTGTGCAATCTGTCCCTCAAAGCACCAGTACTAGTATCTCTCCCTAGTCCACAATCAGATCGTTCAGTAATGCAGGATGAGATGTTCTGCAATCTGTCCCTCACAGAGCCAGCAGCATCCTCTCCCTAAACTATCCTGATAGCATATGACATGCAGCACGGTGACTCCAGCCCCATATAGAGGCTGGGTCACATGGTGCACTTGCCAATCACAGCCATGCCATTAGTAGGCATGGCTGGGATGGCTTCTAGGGAAAACCAGTGAAACCCTTGTTTATTGGCTGCCCTTGGCAGCTTTTCAACACGTGGAATAAAATACCAGAACCCTGGACCCGAACCCGGACTTTTTTTGAAAAGTCCGGGTTCGGGTCCGGGTCCCGGACACCCAAAAGTTCGGTAGGGACCCGAACTTTACAGTTCGAGTTCGCTCAACTCTAGTCAATCGGCATACTTGATTTTATTATATATCTCAGTGTTCTTTCAGCACTTACTAAGGGGATCATTGGTGTTATGACTTTGAATCATGTGCTCAGCTCAAACTATACTTACATTTCTAACCAGGTTTATGCACAAAAATATATAGCCCTTCAAAAAAGATGACATGTGCAAGATATATATAGTCCAAACCACAGACTATGAAATCCATATCTGCAAAACTAGCAGACTAGTGTGTGGTTGTATGATCTTCAAATCAGTAAATGTATATGTCAAGTTCCTTTTTGTCTCTGTACACACTCACAGGTATAAAATGTAAGAATTTAAGTTTGACTTTCACATTTACTCTCATGGGCTGCCTCCATGCAGCTTCGAGGTGGAAGCACATGCATCGGCCAGATCTGCCAGCAGCTCTGCACGAAGGACGGTTAAATTGCCCATCTGAATGCCACAAACCAGACTGAACACCTTCACATCAGAACACAGCTCAGCCTAAAGATACATCTAACACAAGCAGAGCATTGTAAGCCCTGCATAGCCTAGGATCTGCTAATGAGCCTGATTGCAAGTGGATAATTGGTTGTTACAAACAATACTTAGTTGGGCCTGGGAAAAAGAGAGACATTGAATATAGCCCTATCATAAAAAGTTGCAAAATAGTCAATTAGCAATGCACATTGGCTTGACTTGACCTGAAACTGACATTTGTTTACATATCCAGGGATCAACTCAAAGAATATTTCATCATGATTGGCACTGAAATGGATATAGAGTAAAAAAATAGCTATACTAATGCATAGGAAAATATCAATAAGTTGGATAACAAACATGCCTATGCATCAGCCAAGTTGGTCAGAGTACATTTCCTAAGAAGAATAGGCATATATAATCTATATCATGTTTGATGTCTAAAAAATGTGATTTCATTTTATCCAATAACACATTGGTTATTAAATTGTAAAACATTATCACCTGGAAATATTGATATAGTTCAAATAACTGGCATGAGGGATTGTCTGCTGAAGTAGCACAAAACACCTCAACACCCCTCAGCAAACACTTTGGAACCTTTGATTTGGTATGTAATTTCTGTAAATGTCCTCCTTAGGAACAAGGAAAGATGGCTGCATCTACAGATGGGGGTTTTTCATTTGCACCAATATTACGGAGGATTGCTAGGGGTCATGCATGAGAGCTGATGACCCTAATAAATCAGATTGGATTTACTTAGCTGAGGACTGGACTCTGCCGAAACTAAACACCAGGCAAATGTTGCTAAGTATTTTTCACTTTTAAAAACAATATTAAACCCACTCCATACTTGGAATACTAAACAACAAAACCAAAATGAAGATAATTAAAGGTGAACAAGCTGCGAGCAAGCTCCTAAAATCCCTTAAATGTGTGTAACCAAAGGCGTTTCCTAAAAAACTCTCACAAAGTACATCGCTACATATAAGTATACAAAAGCACTCCCTCTGTACACTAAACTGCAGTATAGTGAACACATCTAAAACAAAGAATATTCAATTAGCTATATGTAGCACTGTACATTATTATGAGCATTTTTTACCCAACTCTTGCACATTTTTTTCACTTTTAATACCATTTATTATAATGCTGCTTATTGTCTATTTTGCAATATCTTTCCTGTAAATGTTGCACCGTTTTTATTTTCATTAAAATGATAAAAACATGTTTAGCTGGTTGACTAAATGCTCTAATCAGAAATGAATCCGTTTCTCTTGGAAGAACACTACCATATTTTAAACTCTGCTATCTTTCTGTCTGCTGTGTCACAAACATTTCTTAAAGGTCACTACAGCAGCTGCTGTGAATGATGCATGTTTCTGTTAAAACACATAGTGGTTGATTTGCTACAACTGTAGAGTACAAAATCTGGTGCAGCTCTGCATAGAAATCAGCTTCCAAAACCAGGATCTCGTATGGTTCTACTCACTAGCTGGCATAACTCTTTATATCACCCATGTAACTCCAGAGGGGCAACAAACACTGCTCGCACTCTCAAATATTATGGGGCTTATGGTTCTTGACTACCCAGGAGTCCGTAGTAAGCCTCCTAGAGGAGCACCCACAGAACTAGACACTCTCCAACACAAAGGATAGCAATAGTGGCTTGCTCAACAACCTGGACACACCCCACGTTATAAAGACATCAAAATATTGCCTTTTGTTTAGACGTTCGACTAGTTCACATAGACATGTGCATCTATTTTAGTTTGTGTCCTCACAGTGAAACAGCACGTAGAATTTCAATAAACAAGGTCTCCCTTACTCGATATTCCCGATAGGGTAATTGGCCGGTTGAGTCGACCCCCGCCTTAGGCACAGCTTGCTTCCTATTGGGGTGTTTGGTGGCGGAGGGCGACCCACCAGCCCTGATGATAGCTAAGTTCTTACAGCTGCTCTTTAATTAGGAGAATAAAACTCCTATAATCCCATATTAATGTCTGACCTTGAATTATCAGTTATGCATTTCACTCTTTTCTATTACTGACGATAATATTGTATTGTACTTTATATGTGCTAAAATTCAATAAAAACGATTTAACAAAAAAGAAATCAGCTTCCAGTTTTTTTTTTTTTTTGTCAAAGCTTAATTGAATAAGCTGAAGTTATAAGCTGATTGGCTAGAATGCACGGCTGCACCAGATTTTGCACTCTCCAGATTTAGTAAATCAACTGGCCACTACTGTTTGTGTGTAAAGGGTTAACTGGGGAGTTAACTAAACCCAGTGATGATCCTTTTCAACTGGCTGGCACTTAGTACTTGTTCACACTATACATTAGGAACTTGTATTCCCACTCACACTTGTTAGCATAATTCTTACACAGAAACATGTGTGAGGCATTGGGCAGCACGATCACTTGAATAGTCTGCCCCATGCACAATTGTTACTCCAAAGAACCTCAGGGACCAAATTTTGGCCCTGGGCTAGGAGTACTTTTTGCAGTTTGCTGTGAGCTTTGCATGTTTTGTTGCTTAACAATAATGCCAAAATGACACTGCATTTGGGATGCCATTAAAGATGACAGGCACCCAAATGCTGTTTGCGTGTTTTGCCATGATTTGGAATCCTGGGCAGAATCACGCCAAATCTGCCCATGCTTCCAAATTGCCCATGCATGAACGGGACTTTAGATTGTTGCCCCACAATCTGGAAAATCTCTGCATAGGGTGGGGTTGAAACTGCATTAATCACACTCTGTTACAGCAGTGGGAGTGGAGACTTGCGCTGTCACACTCATATATTCACTGCTAGTAGATGAAACTATCATTTCCACATGGCAAATTCTTCACAGTCCAGAGAATTCTTTCTATATATTTTCACATAAACATAAATGCCTATTCACAGAAATAACTATAATACCATAATGGTGTCATTATTAGGTACAGGTTACTTTTGGTGTAAAGATTTTTTATCTTGAATGGTTTCACCACATTAAGAAATCTTATATTACTATATCAGTCTCACATTATCCTTCACATATATACACACACACACCAAAAAAGGGCTCCACATTTCTTATTTGCATGTATTAATATATTTTCAGGAAAGAACTTTTGCAGAGGGGCAAATTTTGTCAGTTTGAAATCCAGTCGAAAGCTATTGCTAGGAAAAAAAATAGTATTTTGAATAACTACGTAGGTGGACTGTGACTTGAGACTCAGCCATGCTACATGTTTTCAATGGAAAGTGACAGCATTCCTATGAATGCCTCTCATCTGTAGGGCTGTATTTACCAGTCCTATACTTTGTCCCTCGCTTCCTGACATTTGACATTTTTGCTGTGATTAATTCCTTTCGCTGCCAAGTCTTCCTGCCAAACTGACACATTGATAATCCCCTGCCTACACAACTAATGTGCAAAAATTGTGTTCTTTCCACTACCAGCAATCATCACATTTCTAAATTACCATCTGCATTGGTTTCCTTTTTTGTTTTTTTGTTTTTAGCTGCTATTTGCATCAGCACGGTTAACCCTCACGGATGCCAAGTGTTGCAAAGAGTAACACCTGCAATAAAACAAATGAAAAAATGGCAGGGCTGAAGTCATATTTACAAACAGCAACTGTCCTGATGTGCCCAGATGTCACAGAATTTCAATTCAAAGTACATCTTTGATATTTTATATACTATATATAAATACATTTGATTTGTTTAAATGTTTAGATGCTATGTCATCTATTTATGCTGCCAGACCAGATCAGTCCACTACAGTAATAATGCCTTAGAAATATAAAATGTTAAAAGTGTTACAAATTACACATATCTGTTAAACATTCTTATAATGCATGAATTCTCATCAAATTACTGCTTTATTAAATGATGGATGTCAAACAGATGGATCTGTGTCATTGATCATTGGTGTGCTCCCCGTTATTTCTATTTGTAAGCAGCTTTGAGTAGAAGTGGGCTCCTGGGGCAATCTGCAAGAGACGGAACTGCGGAATGGAGGAGAAAATGGGTCACTTTGAAACGGAAGGACGTATTCACATAATTTAGCTGGATCTGTGTAGTTTAGATGCACAATTCTTCCAAACAGCTGATAAGCCTAAAGAGATACTATTAGGATGAATGTATCATAATGGCAGGGTTTCTTTAAGATATACTGTATGTATTGTATTTGCCATTACATTCCCATTGTATAGAATCTTCACTCTCTTGCAGAGTTAAAGGCACAGACGGGATATTCAAAGAAACCAGATGGAAAATCTTTGGTTGAACAGTGTCTACATCCAATTAGATGCATGCTCTGTTCAGTTATTCTAACAGCCGCAACAGGCAATAGGTACATCGGAAGATTCAGCCATCGAAGCTGTACATCATGGATGGAGGAATCTGCTTGACTTTTTGATTCAACCCATAGGCTAAACAATAAAAATTCAAGGTCTCATGCACATAGAAGCTTAAGAACTCCTGTATGCTGAGGTGTGAAATCAAGCTGGATCTGGGCCATCTAGCCAGATGCAGCTGATGTTCAGGTACTCTGATTGTCACCACAGGCAACAGGCACAGCAGGAGATTCACCCATACACATTGTATATAATGGGGTAAACTCCGATGACTTCTACATCTGTGTTCATCTGTGCATGCACATACAGTGCTTCTTCCCAGAAACTCAACTTTGGCATTTGGGAAAAGCACCATGCACATGTGCAGGTTAATGCCAATGCAGAAGCCATTGGCATTTACTCAAGCATGGCTGCATACAACCATTCCCTTGTATTGGTGGCTGTACACCTCAGCACATAGGAGCTGGTAAGCATTTATGCACATAAGGCTTAACAGTTTAAGGCCAACTTTACTTTATACCTTAAAAAGTCCATTATACTCCTCCTGATGAAACTGAGAATCTTTGACATGAACCTTGAAATCAATGCTTGCAGATATACAAGAATTATTATTTTTTTTTTTTTTATTAATTTATTATGCTTGTCTTTATCACACAGTGGCTCAATGGTTAGGATTGATGTTTTGTCCCAGAGTCCCTGAGTCTTGGATTTGAATTTGACCTGATAGTCATACACAAGGAGTTTTATGTTTGTCCAAGCTTCTGATTTCTTCTTGCTTGTTAAGCTTTTCTCACGTTTCCCCTGACAGCCTAATGCATGCATGAGAATGTGTGTACAAAGGATTATACAAAAACTACTGCAAACAGTATCAAAGAATAACACCATTTAGACTGTGCTGGAAATGATCAGTACAAACTATGATCCACCACCATTAGTACATTTTCATAGGAAACATTCTAGGTCTGACCTGAATTTACACAGTTCTCCTGACCTAAATCAAGATGTCATGCAGGAAAAAGTTACAACCAAATTAACACTGATTTTCTTCTTTTTTGTCAATGGTAAAGCAAAATGAAGTTAGATCTGTGCTAAACTCCTGTCACCCATCATCTCCACAACTTTGCATTCTGGGTCTTCTACTAAGCCCCCAGGTTACAGCCTGCACAGCCTATCTGCATTTTCGTATACGCTTCAGTTAGATTTCTTTCTGTCTCCATGTAGCGTCAATTTATTACTTATCTGCCCTCTGGTTATACAATATGCACATGTCACGAGGAGCTCTGCATAACCCCATGAAGTAGTTGGATGATACCACAAGCCATATGGATTAATATCTCAATGTATGCAGTGCATCTAATGATGATGACTTTTATTTCAGAGAAGTACATTTAAAAAATGCAAAGATGTTCCAAATTTACAAGAGCTTTTTTTTTTAATCAGAAATATACTTTGCATCTCATTTTTAAAAACACCTATTATTATCCAAATATCTTTGTTGTTTGTTTGTTTATGTTTTTTTAGAGGGAACCTTGCATCTGCTAATAGTATTTAAAAAAAGTGCAGAACTGCACTAGCCCAAGTGTACCACAGAGGCAAAAATTGCTATGTATTCAAGAAAAGCTGCTAAAAAGTAGTTCTGCCTTATGACCAGTCTCTGTGATGTTGATTTGAGGGGGATAATAAGTAGAAAAGCTTGTCCCCTGTCAGCATGCTGGCTGACCCAAACCTATAGCTCTGCAATCAGCAGTAAGCAAATATAAGAGTTCTCTATAATTTGGATAGCTCTAGTTTGGAGCATCTCTGTCTATTATTGTTGGGTTGTGAGTTTGCAGTACCCAACCTAACCTGTCCTTCTCTTGGAAGTCGTCCTTCTCCTTGGGGCCTTGCATATACATGCCCAGCTGTACATAGAATGTTGGTAGCCTAACTTTCAGTGAGTGTAGGTTCCTTGTGCTTATTATAGGCAGTGACACTAGGCATATGGGCAGTGATGGAGCAGAACTCAGGGAGATTTCAGCATACTCAATATTTTGGAGTACTATGACACCAGAGGCATATTTATCAGCAACTGCATAAAGATAGATAGTTCTTTGACAACCATGGAATGCTACATGGTTGAACTGCCTAAACTAGCAATATGTTACAATTTATAATATTTAAAACTCTTTGCATGCTCTGCCATTGCAAGTAAATAATGTTGCTAAAGAGTGTTTATTTTGTGGAATGAAAAGCATTACTGTTATTGTACTGTTACAAACAAGCCGATTTGTCATGTATAGAGTTGAGTGAACCCGAATTGTAAAGTTCGGGTCCGTACCAAACTTTGGGGTGTCCGTGACCCGAACACAAACCCAAAACCAAACCCAGACATTTGAAAAAAGTTTGGGTTCAGGGCAGGGCAGCCAATCAACAAGAGATTACTACTACTACTGCTTTGAGGGACAGATTACAGATCTCATCCTGCATTACAGAACGATCTGATTCTGGACTAGGTAGAGTCTACTGCTTTGAGGGACAGATTATTGTTCTAAAATCATCTCCTAGTTCTATAGGGCCAGGTTCCTGCTGTTGCTGTAAGGGACAGATTATTGTTCTAAAATCATTGCCTACTCCTATAGGGTCAGGTTCCTGCTGTTGCTGTAAGGGACAGATTATTATTCTAAAATCATCACCTACTCCTATAGGGTCAGGTTCTTGCTGTTGCTGTAAGAGACAGATTATTGTTCTAAAATCATTGCCTACTCCTATAGGGTCAGGTTCCTGCTGTTGCTGTAAGGGACAGATTATTGTTCTAAAATCATCGCCTACTCCTATAGGGTCAGGTTCCTGCTGTTGCTGTAAGGGACAGATTATTGTTCTAAAATCATTGCCTATTCCTATAGGGTCAGGTTCCTGCTGTTGCTGTAAGGGACAGATTATTGTTCTAAAATCATTGCCTACTGTTATAGGGTCAGGTTCCTGCTGGTGCTGTAAGGGATATATTATTGTTCTATAATCATCTCCTAGTTCTAAAGGGAGAGGTTCCTGCTGGTGCTGTAAGGGACAGATTATTGTTCTAAAATCATCTCCTTGTTCTATAGGGAGAGGTTCCTGCTGCTCCTGTAAGGGACAGATTACTGTTCTATAATCATCTCCTAGTTCTATAGATAGAGGTTCCTGCTGGTGCTGTAAGGGACAGATTATTGTTCTAAAATCATCTCCTAGTTCTATAGGGAGAGGTCCTACACTGCCACGGTCACAGCCTAGTCAACCTCTAGGCTCCTACTCCACATCCACCCCCTTCCCATTTTTATTTTTTTATTTGATTTTAAGTTATTTTCCCTATCCCAATTTTTTTGTAGGTCACTTGTCCTACTCTTACCCCCATTTTACTTCCTTTTGCAGCCCTCTAGCACTTGCCAGGACTTTTTTACAGCCATTTTTGTGCCGAAAAGTTTGGGTCCCCATTGACTTCAATGGGGTTCGGGGTGCGGGGTCAAGTTCGAATCAAGTTCGGTACCGAACCAGAATCTGTTCTTTCATAGACCCTTTATCTTGGTTGAACTAGATGGACTTGTGTCTTTTTTTAACTTGACTAACTACAGTATGCAACTTACAATGTGGCGATATCTAGTGGAGATGGAAGATTGGCATCAAACTAATATTTTTTGCTCAAAAACAGTCATATCAAGAGAGGGGTCTCTGCAGGGTTCTGACGGGCAGGCTGGGTGCCGCTCTATGAAATAGGGATCCTAGAGGGGGCTGAGGGACTCTGCAGCAGGCATGATGGCACTTTGGGGGATAGATGTTGTGGAGGGTGCTGGAGGACTTTGTGAGAGTGGAGAACTGGGGTGGAGAGAAGACATTACTGTATTCCTTAACTGTAAGTTGTATTGCCCAACTCTATATACTGTGGGAAAGGGTTTTGTAAATCTCAGATTTAGATGCACGGTACACAAAAACAAAACCTTTGGCAAATAAAACAGTTATATTTTATGTATCATCTGTGTATTTAGCTGTTTCCCCGGGTCAGTGGTCTCCAAACTGTGTCCCGGGGGCCAGATGTGGCCCTTCTCTTGCCTTTATCCAGCCCTTGTTACACTATTCCTCATATTGACACCAACAATGGGGCACTATTTCTCCCACTGATACTAATGATGGGCACCCTTTCACCCACTCACACCAATGGTATGGCACTATTGACCTGACTGACATCAACAATGGGGCACTATTCTTCGCACTAACACCACCAATAGAGGCATAATTCCTGCCCTAATTCAGTCTCTCACCTTATTTTGCAGTGTCTTGAAATCAACAAGTTGCAAAAAGAGATGACTGTCATGAGGAGGTTAATCTTAAGCTACTAAGTGATTAAAAAATGGCTGTGTTATTTAGGCCTAAAGCAATCTAATGTATTGATAGTTGACCCAAGAATGGCCTCTTTAATTCCTTTTAATAGCCATTGCACATCAAATAACATCTAAAGTGCAGTAGACAAAAGAGCAATGAGAACATTTGAAGATCAGTCTGACATAGAAAAGGTTGTTTAAGAGTTAGAAAACACTCAAAATGTGATGGCTTAATGTTCTGGCAAAAGGTAATCAAACCACTTCATGGAAAACATACCAAGTAAATCAATTACCTATGTCCTGATAAAATGAATTAGCTATTTTCGCATTTGAAAGTCACATAAAATGTCCATGCAACAGAAAGTAATCCAACTAATCACATTGTGCAAGAAAATGACATTTTGCAAACAATATTTTTTTGTCTTCATTTATTTTTTTTGTTTTTTTAAATATCGGATTTAATTTAGGGTGATACAATTTATTGGCTAACTAAAATGATTGCAGTGCAAGGCATTGAAGCATACTGGCTTATTTTTTAGGCAATTTGAACTAACAGTAAGAAACAAGCGTCTTATAATTTAAACAACAAAGTGATACAGATGTTATCCCCTTGACATACAGTGCTTTGAAAAAGTATTCATACCCCATGAAATTTTCCACATTTTGTCATTTTACAACCAAAAACGTAAATGTATTTTATTAGAATTTTAGGTGATAGACCAACACAAAGTGTCACATAATTGTGAAGAGGAAGGAAAATGATAAATGGTTTTCAAAATTTTTTACAAGTAAATATCTGAAAAGTGTGGCCTGCATTTGTATTCAGCCCCCTTTACTCAGATACCCCTATCTAAAATCTAGTGGAACCAATTGCCTTCAGAAGATACCTAATTAGTAAATAGAGTTCGCTTGTGTGTGTAATTTATTCTTAGTATAAATACAGCTGTTCTAGGAATCCCTCAGAGATTTGTTAGAGAACCTTAGTGAAAAATGGCATCATGAAGACCAAGGAACACACCAGACAGGTCAGGGATAAAGTTGTGGAGAAGTTTAAAGCAGGGTTAGGGTATAAAAATAATATCCCAAGCTTTTAGCATCTTATGGAGCACTGTTCAATCCATCCCCATCATCCAAAACTGGAAAGAGTATGGCACAACTGCAAACCTACCAAGATATGGCTGTCCACTTAAACTGACAGGTTGGGCAAGGAGAGCATTAATCAGAGAATCACCCAAGAGGCTCATGGTAACTCTGGAGGAGATGCAGAGATCCACAGCTCAGGTGGGAGAATCTGTCCACAGGACAACTATTAGTTGGGCACTCCACAAATCTGGCCTTTGTGGAAGAGTGGCAAAAAGAAAGCCTTGTTGAAAGAAAGCCATAGGAAGTCACGTTTGCAAGAAGACATGTGGGGGACACAGCAAACATTGAAAGAAGGTGCTCTGGTCAGATGAGACCAAAATTTAACTTTTTGGCCTAAAAGTAAAATGCTGTGTGGGGGAAAGCTGACACTGCACATCACCCTGAACACACCATCCCCACTGTGAAACATGGTGGTGGCAGCATCATGTTGTGGGGATGCTTTTCTTCAACAGGAACAGGGAAGCTGGTCAGTGTTGATGAAAAGATGGATGGAGCCAAATGCAGGGCAATCTTAGAAGAAAACCTGTTAGTCTTCAAAAGACTTGAGACTGGGGCGGAGGTTCACCTTCCAGTCCAGACCTAAATCCAATTGAGAATCTGTGGCAAGACTTAAAACTTGCTGTTCACAAACGCTCCCCATCCAATCTGACAGAGCTTGAGCTCTTTTGCAAAGAAGAATGGGCAAAAATGTCCTTCTCTAGATGTGCAAAGCTAGCAGAGACATACCCAAAAAAAAAATTGAAAACCATTTATCATTTTCCTTCCACTTTACAATTATGTGCCACTTTGTGTTGGTCTATCACATAAAATATCAATAAAATAAATTTATGTTTTTGGTTGTAACATGACAAAATGTGGAAAAGTTTTGTTCACCGATCTACCGAGCTATGGGTGGGGGGTTTGATCGATCGGCCAACCAACGGAGGAGGGTCGGCTGATTTGTTTGTCACCCCCCAAAAATAGAGCACCAGCCATCTTTGATCACAAATTAAAAAACAGTGCAGAGCTCCAACTACATAGCCGTATCATTCATTCACAGAGTCCTGTGAATGATTGAACTATAAGTACCATCGGCTACTGCAACCGGCGGCTTTAGTTCTCAATTGACTGTGAGGGCACTGGTGAGAGTTCTCGCAGTACATTGATTCTTCCCACAATTCCATAACTGTCTGTCCATATTGTAGATACAAGCAGACCGGGTGTAGAGAGTCTAACAGATCCTGGCATTGCACCCACAATTTAGTAAAAAAATAAACAAATGCACGTGCAAGAATTGCTTTTTTTATTTTAAATGTAACCTATTCACAAATAAATGTATTCAGTAAATAGTGTGATTTCAACATTTAAAGAGTACTGACCAATGATATCCCTGTCATGGTCCATTTTTTAGGTTTTACTAGAGAAAAGTCAAAAATAGGATGTAGGAGAGAACACAAATATCTAAATGTTAAAGTGTGTTTTTGGATTGATTCCATCAGTTGTACAGGGTGGGCCATTTATATGGATACACCTTAATAAAATGGCAATGGTTGGTGATATTAACTTACTGTTTGTGGCACATTAGTATATGTGAGGGGGGAAACTTTTCAAGATGGGTGGTGACCATGGTGGCCATTTTGAAGTCGGCCATTTTGAATCCAACTTTTGTTTTTTAAATAGGAAGAGAGTCATGTGACACATCAAACTTATTGGGAATTTCACAAGAAAAACAATGGACAGGCTTCCACACCAGCACCCAGCAGATCAGGAGCAGCAGTAGCTTGTGATGGTGACTCTGTATTGACTCACTGACCATCGATTTTGTTATCATTAATAGTGAATCTGTGTGGATTAATTTGCTGGCATAGTGCTTGTCAAGTTTAACCCCTTCAATACCAGACGTTTATACCCCCTTCCTGCCCAGACCAATTTTCAGCTTTCAGCACTCTCACACTTTGAAACTCAATTACTCTCTCATGCTACACTGCACCCAAACAAAATTTGTATCATTTTTTTCCACACAAATAGAGATTTCTTTTGGTGGTATTTAAGAACCTCTGGGTTTTTTATTTTTTGCGACATAATTGAAAAACGTGCAAAAATTTTGAAAAAAAAAAACTTTTTTTTTAGTTTCTGTGATAAAATTTTGCAAATAAGTAATTTTTGTCCATAAATTTTGGCCAAAACCTATACTGCTACCTATCTTTGGTAAAAATAACCCAAATAAGTGTATATTATTTGGTCTGTGTGAAAGTTATAGAGTCTACAAACTATGGTGCAAATCATTGAAAATTGATCACACCTGATGGACTGATGGCCTGTCTCATTTCTTGAGGCCCTGAAATGTCGGGAAAGTACAAATACCCCCCAAATTACCCCTTTTTGAAAAGTAGACATTCCAGGGTATTTAGTAAGAGGTATGGCGAGTTTTTCGAAGTTGTACTTTTTTCCCACAATTCTTTGGAAAATTACGAAATTATTATTTTTTTTTGCACAAAATTGTCAAAACAACAAGTTATTTCTCACACACAGCATATGCATACTCTGTCCGGTAGTCAGGTAGTCCACACTAGTTAAAAGTTACTAAACGTGGTATCAAACATCTGAGATATTGAAAGTGTGTCTGGTTTATTATATGTGAATAAACCCA
>BLSH010277349.1:158411-171476 GCA_018402905.1 Glandirana rugosa
CAAACAGGAAGTTAATCTCACCAACCATTCCCATTTTATTAAGGTGTATCCATATAAATGGCCCACCCTGTATATCAGAAATTCTAATGTGGCATTGTTCCATAGTAGGAGGGTCTGTCTTTTTCCATAAATACAGGCTTTGGCAGCATTTAGAAGACGTTTAAGAAGTGATTGTTAATACTGTTTGAATGACATTTGTATATTGTGTAGATCTGTAGGAGGTAGGTGGCTGGCACATCCACAAGGGGCCACCCGGTCAGATTTTAAATGGAAGTTTTAACCTCTAACCAAAAATTGGTCAATATTGGGCACAGAAAATGTGTACTAGTGATCCCTCCATTGTCTGACATTGCCAGCAGGTAGGCAACAATTGGGGGTTAATTGTATGCAGTACTAGAGTGTTGTATGCCACAAAGTCAGAATATTGTATGTGTTTGCTAATAAAGCATTATACACAAAGAGAATAATTCAGTCTTTTTGAGCTTGGGAAAAGTTTGTGTATAGTTCTCATTCATATTTTGTTATAAACTTAGAGGCAGTATATTCACCCAACATCAATAGGGAGCATGAGAGAGCATGAGAAAGACAATGCATGTCTTACAGGCACCACAACCACACAGTGTTTTGCTTCAAAGGAGAAGTGTTTTATAAACATATGGAAGAGATCAGAGAGAAGTACCAAGTTGCATGCATCTCATTAAATCTAAAACAGAGCTAAAAGATGAATTGATATGCACTTCAGTCAAAGTTTGTTTTGAGATACGAAAGGAAATGCTACCTACTTATTTACCTAAATATTAGGACCATAGGATTGAACAGCAGCAGTCCTAATAGGTATATGGTAATAATCATTTAAAATGGCAGCGCTGTGAGAACAACATACTAAGAAAGGAAATAAGCTTGAAGGTCAAATATCCGGATGGTAATTTAATCAGAAGGGTGTGCAGTAGGTACAGTAAGCAGGGAAGGCTGTTTATCTTGAGGACGCTATTGCAACCTAACCAGGTAAATAGCTCCTTGTTCCATTTACAAAGGTCAGATTTTTTTTGGTTTTGGTCAGCGGACTAAAGTTCAACTCAAAGGAATGTTTCAAGTTAGCTAAAATAAGTGTACCCAAGTATTTGACATGAGAAGAGGATCATTTAAATGGATATTCTGTTTGCATTGGCAACAAAGTATGTTGAATGTTGAAGGCCACTGATTTTGAAATATTAATCCTGTACTTGGAAAGTTACCATATGTCTCCAATTCCTACGATAGGACTGGTGGAGATGTATGTGGGAAAGTGAGAGAAAAGATGAGGTTGTCAGCATAAGCACCAACTTTGAGAGTCAGTTTTGTTATTCTAAGGCCTGTCACTGCACTGTTTGCTTTTATGGTACACAAAAATGGCACTAATGATAATATAAATATTAAAGGTGACAGAGGACATCCCTGACAGGTTCCATTAGCAATCAAGAAAGATACAGAACAGATCCATTGATCCTAACAGAGGCTGTTGGGTGACAAGATAAGGCTCTGATCCATTTCCACATATTGGTCCCTAAACCCTCATGCAGAAAGAAGGATATAGGGAATATGTTTCTCCTTTGTTAAATAGGTAGCATTTAGGACATTTTGTGTGTTGTCTCTGGCTTTTCTTTCTGGCACAAAACCAGATTGGTCAGGACTGATGAGAAGGGGAATGTGGGGCAAAACCCTTGTGGCCAAAATGATTTAAAAAATGATAGTAAAACGGTTTAAATCCACATTTAAAAGAGATATAGGCCTGTAACTAGGGCACACTTGCAGATCTTTTCCCTGTAATTAGGGCACACTTGCAGATCTTTTCCCTCTTTTGGCATCACTGTTTTCATTGTCGGTAGGGCATTCCAATGAGCTTTTTACAATGGGTGTTTTAGGTTTTGTACCTTTTTACACGCAAGATGAAGTAAATGTTTCCTGTAGTCTATGATCCCTGTGAAGGAGGGGCTGCTGTTCTTTTGCTACTACATGTAGCACTTCCAGAAGTGACCACAAGTGGGACACAGTTTTCCTTTTGGGTTTGTTTGTAACTCAGTAGAGTGGTTCTAGGTATACTGACTGCTTCTTATGTCAATCTTGGCTGTTGTAGACTTGTGACCTTGATTTAGCAAATCCTCTGGAGGTGTTCTAGGTAATTTCTCTTAGAACACTCCACAACACTTTTTTTTTGTGAGGGTCCACCTTAAAAATCCATACTACACCCTTAGGCAGGGATGAAGCCTGCATGACTATAAAAGAAGGGGGAACTAACTGTGTGCCACCCATACCAAATTCTACCAGATCACGCGCCCCGCAAAAAAACAAACAAAAAACAAACAAACAAAAGAAAGTGGTGTATGGGTCTGGTATGGATTTTTAAAATAGACACCTTGTGAAACAAAAATAATAATATTACACATGGTCCCCCAAAATACATACCAAACAATTATCCAGGTATTCAGACTGACTGGCAAAAAAGTGAGGGATAGGGAGCATGCCCTTTCTCCTGAACCATACTCTCCTAGCAAAGCACCTTCTTCCTACGTTCAATGGGAGAAAAGCTTTATCCCCACATCCCTGACCTGGTGGATGTGACTCTCACCTCAAATGACAGTCAAAGCTGGATGACATAACTGACTTCTCAGAATGCTGACCAGCTTGTTTAAAATTTGAGACAAGCTGGCAAGTGGCCAGAAGCTTGATTTAGTGGCAGTGGAAATGCTTCTTTCTGCAGCAATCGAGTGGACAAACAGGGCAAATCAGCCATATTAGTTTACCTGTTTAATGAAATACAAAGAGCTAAAGCCTATGTTTGACCCAAACCAAAAGCTCATTCCTATATACAGATGCATGTAAGTTTAGTTGAGCAGAGTTTGCCAACCATATCAGAGAAATAGTTTTTTGATAGACCAGTACCAGAATAAAACAACTGTGGAATTGGATGAGAACAAGCTGTTGTAAACACTGCCATGTTATTAAAAAAAGTCTAAATAAGGCTGAGAGCCATCAGAAACCTCATACCTACAGTATTTATGCTCTCATATGTGACCATGGCAGTAAAAACTGCTTGCCAACCTAGAACTGGTTGTTAATTTTAGCAAAATTAAAACAAATCTGTATTCACGTCTGCTGCTGTAAAGTGGCATCAGAATGTTAGTGCAAGTGGCAAGCAGTGCCTAAACATTTATTTTGCTTTCAAACCTCAGGTCAGGAAACCCTAACATAGAGATGCTGAATTCAAACTTCTTTTGTATCATAAGTAAAAAGCATATATTGATTGTTGAAGTCTTATCAGGTTCTGTTGCATACCACCATTCCTTTACTCTAGCCAGGGAGGGTGATTTACAACTCTAGTTGTCATTCTTGGCTCTCCTTCTGCAATCATTTAGTAATTAGCATATGTACAGCACACTTGGGGAAACTGCAAATAAAGGAAAACACAGGAGCTGGTGTGTCACATGAATATGTGTAATAAAACAGCCTGCTGGTGGTTCCATGCATGACAGGCAACCAAATGTACAGTATCTCACAAAAGTGAGTACACCCCTCACATTTTTGTAAATATTTTATTATATCTTTTCATGTGACAACACTGAAGAAATGACACTTTACTACAATGTAAAGTAGTAAGTGTACAGCTTGTATAACAGTGTAAATTTGATGTCCCCTCAAAATAACTCAACACACAGCCATTATTGTCTAAACCGCTGGCAACAAAAGTGAGTACGCCCCTAAGTAAAAAAAGGCCACATTGGGCCCAATTAGCCATTTTCCCTCCCCGGTGTCATATGACCCATTAGTGTTGCAAGATATCAGGTGTGAATGAAGAGCAGGTGTGTTAAATTTGGTGTTATCGCTCTCACTCTCTCATACTGGTCACTGGAAGTTCAACATGGCACCTCATGGCAAAGAACTTTCTGAAGGTCTGAAAAAAAGAATTGTTGCTCTACATAAATATGGCCAAGCCTATAAGAAAATTACCAAGACCCTGAAAATGAGCTGCAGCACGGTGGACAAGACCATACAGCGGTTTAACAGGACAGGTTCCACTCAGAACAGGCCTCGCCATGGTCGACCAAAGGAGTTGAGTGCACATGCTCAGCGTCATATCCAGAGGTTGTCTTTGGGAAATAAACATATGAGTGCTGCCAGCATTGCTGCAAAGGTTGAAGCGGTCAGTCTGTCAGTGCTCAGACCAAATTGGTCTACAGGGTTGTCATCCCAGAAGGAAGCCTCTTCTAAAGATGATGCACAAGACAGCCCACAAACGGTTTGCTGAAGACAAGCAGACTAAGGACATGGATTACTGGAACCATGTCCTGTGGCCTAATGAGACCAAGATAAACATATTTGGTTCAGATAGTGCCAAGCATGTGTGGAGGCAACCAAGTGAGGAGTACAAAGACAAGTGTGTCTTGCCTACAGTCAAGCATGGTGGTGGGAGTGTCATGGCCTGGGGCTGCATGAGTGCTTCTGGCACTGGGGAGCTACAGTTCATTGAGGGAACCATGAATGGCAACATGAACTGTGACATACTGAAGCAGAACATGATCCCCTCCCTTCGGAGACTGGGCCGCAGGGAAGTATTCCAACATGATAACGGCCACAAACACACCTCCAAGACTACCACTGCCTTGCGAAAGAAGCTGAGGGTAAAGGTGATGGACTGGTTAAGCATGTCTCCAGACCTAAACCCTATTGAGCATCTGTGGGGCATTCTCAAATTGAAGGTGGAGGAGCACAAGGTCTCTAACATCTACCAGCTCCGTAATATCATCATGGAGGAGTGGAAGAGGACTGCAGTGTTAACCTGTGAAGCTCTGGTGAACTGCATACCCAAGAGGGTTCTAGCAGTGCGGGAAAATAATAGTGGCCACACAAAATATTGACACTTTGGGCCCAGTTTGGACATTTTCACTTAGGGGTGTACTCACTTTTGTTGCCAGCAGTTTAGACATTAATGGCTGTGCGTTGACTTATTTTGAGGGGACAGCAAATTTACGCTGTTATACAAGCTGTACACTCACTACTTTACTTGGTAGCAAAGTGTCATTTCTTCAGTGTTGTCACATGAAAAGGTATAATAAAATATTTACAAAAATGTAAGTGGTGTACACACTTTTGTGAGATACTGTATTTGGTTATCAATATATATGAGCTACTTGGAACATGTGCAGAGTGGATAGTGACATGCTGGAACTGCAATCTTAGGACTTTGCTTGGAAAGTAGGAAAGGTAGAGGAAATGATAGAAATGTCTAACTGCCCAGACAACTCTTTCTTATATATTGCCTCTTATTCAGGCTGCCATTTTAGTTAGACCACCAACTCCATTATGTGTCACAGTGAATGTTTGACTTAATAATATTATTGTGGTTGGAATAGATCTCCAAACCACTATTCCTGACAGGCAGCTTTTTAATAGTCTAATCTTGGTATTTTGTCAGTAGCAATCCCTCTCTATATTGCCTCCCTATGCATGGGCCTATTCTGATTTCCCAAAAAGCTGTGTCTGTTTTAGACATCACAAACAATCGCAAAGCATCACAATAAAAACACACTTAACTCACAGAATTCAATTTAAGTTTCATTATTTCTGGTGTATTTTTAAAATACTTTGACACTTGATGTATGCAAAATATGCCCCATCAAATAACTTTACTAAAAGGAAATTACAATAGACAGCAGTCAAAATAAGACAAGACTTTTCATCTTGAGAAAATGATTAAAATAATACATGATTAAATAAGTGTCTATTTTTGAGTGACATTGATGTGTATCTTAGGTTGAGTAAACAATGAATAAACTTGAGCTTCTGCCTTTTTGCAGGTAGTGGCAATCGATTATAACTCATTTACCTATTTCTGTACTTAAACCATTTGTCTCAATTCTTTTCATAAAACTGCTCTCTTCAAACATAACTGTCCTGTGCATGTAAAATTAATTAGGTTTTAGATGCAGAGGGAAAAAGCTTGGAGCTGCTAAGAGGATGAAGAGCTTCCAGTAGGATTCACACTGCTATTACTACTGAATCCAGATTAGTATTACAATGCTCAACACGGTTGTAGGCATCAAGGATGGATTAACGGTTGATGTTTGTGAGAGAGCCCAGACTGTAAACTTTACACAGACTGCAATGCACTGAATTAGAAAAAAAAGTTCATATTAAATACTAATAAAGCTGTATTAAAGTCCCATATTATTTTGTGTCTATGTAGAAAATAGACTAGGTATTGGAAGTGGTAGAAAAAAATTGAGTTTTCTAGAACTGTGCTTTAACTATTTTCAGGGGTCTTAATGATATTTTAATTGGATAAATAAACATTGAAACACAGAAAAGTGGTATCAGAAAAAGACTAAATGATCCATCAATTCTACCCTTTTACAAATAATTCATGTTTTAAAATCTTTGTCTGTGGTTATATCAAGCATGTCTAACCACTTCAACCCCCGAAAGGAATCATCCCCTTCCTGATCAGAGCACTTTTTGCGATACGGCACTGCTTTGTTTTAACTGACAATTGCACGGTTGTGTGATGCTGTACCCAAACAAAATTAACGTTTTTTTCCGCCACAATTACAGGTATGGTTGTATATAATCACCCCTCGGTTTTTATTTCTTGGGCTATAAACAAACAAACAGCAACAATTTTGAAAAAAAAAGTTTATTTTTAGTTTTTGCTATAATAAATATCCCAAAAAATAAAATAAAAAAACACATTTATTCTTCTAGTTATTTTTGGTAAAAAAAAAAAAATCACAATTGGCGTATATTGATTGGGTTGCTCAAAAGTTTATCACATTTACAACTATGGGAATAGATTTATGGCATTTTTATTATTATTTTTTTTTTACTAGTAATGGTGGTTAGCTGGACTGTGATATTGCAGCGGACAGATCGGACACTTTTGACACTTATTTGGGACCACTGACACTTATTCAGTGCTCAGAGCTAAAAACAGCCACTGATTACTGTATAAATTGGCAGAGAAGGGGTTAACACTAGGGGGCGATCAAGAGGTTAAGAGTTCCCTAGGTAGGTGTTTCTAACTGTGGGGGGACTGTAGTGAATGGGTGTGGAGAGAGAAAGCTGCTCCCGATCACTGGGAACAGCAGATCTCTCTCCACCTCCCTGTCAGAATGGGGATCCGTTTGTTTACATGAACAGATCCCCATTCTGGCTCTGTGAGGAGCGATCGCAGGTAGCCAGAGGACATCGTGCCCACCAGCCATGCACATTGGCTCCAGAGACACTCAGTCTCTTAAAGCGCCGCCGTACAGGTACGGCGATTTGCGTAATAGAGCCGGCCTGCCGCCGTCAAATGGTGGCGACTGGTCAGCAAGTGGTTAAGTTAACTTCCTGTTGATTGACTCACTACTTCTGCTGGAAATCTCTTCAAATTTTCCATTACGCTTTTAGCTTTCTGACTTTGATCTTGAACCTTCTTTCCTAGAGTTGAGGTTGTGTCCCCCCTTCTTTATTGCATTTAAAATACTGCACTCCTGACCCCTATTCACACATTTAAGATGTAAACTTTTTTTGTTTTATTTAATATGGAAATGGATTAGGTAATCTGTCAATTTTTATTGCCATCTGTGTCCCTATTGGGGAGATTAATCATTTTGTTTTTCCTGATGAAAGAGGAGGTTATGGAATCAAAAATGTTAAAATCACCCTTGTGATGAGTGAGGAATGACAAACTTCAAACTATGTGGAGAGAATAGGGGAGTAATACTGAACACAGTGCCACCCACATTCCGCCAAAGTTCGCAAGTCGGTATATAGGCAGCCTTGAAATCAATGGGGATCCGAACTTTTGGGCACAAAAATGGCTGTAAAAAAGTCCTGGAAAGTGCTAGAGGGCTGCAAAAGGAAGAAAAGTGGGGGTAAGAGTAGGACAAGTGTCCTACAGAGAAATGGGGATAGGGAAATAACAATAATCTGTCCTTTACAGCAACAGCAGGAACCTGACCGTATAGAACTAGGAGATGATTTTAGAACAATAATCTGTCCCTTACAGCACCAGCAGGAACCTCTCCCTATAGCAGTTTGATATGATTTTAGAACAATAATCTGTCCCTTACAGCACCAGCAGGAACCTGACACTATAGCAGTAGGATACGATTTTAGAACAATAATTTGTCCCTTACAGCAACAACAGGAACCTGACCCTATAGCAGTAGGAAATGATTTTAGAACAATAATCTGTCCCTTACAGCAACAGCAGGAACCTGACCCTATAGCAGTAGGAGATGATTTTAGAACAATAATCTGTCCCTTACAGCAACATAGGAATATAGTTGTGCCCAGGATAGATAGCATTAAGAGTATTCCTGCTGGAAAATTATGAAATATGGGTGAGGGTAAAATTTGTAAAATCCTCTCGAGGGTCAAGAAAAAGTTGTTGCATTAGCAGCTCTATGCTCTTGTCTTACCACTGCAAAAATCAAAAAGCCCAAGAATTAATCTTTAAGGAAATCTAAGTGCCTTTTATTATAACCAGTGACTTTGCCAAATCAGACTGAACTTACTCTGCACGTGATCTGAACCTTGCACTTAACCAAAGTCCACATGAACTCCAGTGAATATTTTTTCATTTTTATAACTCTTTTATCTTTCTGTTGCTTATTTCTATTTTTTTAGTTTTCCTGCAAATATTTCTTGTACAATTTTTTATTTTCTTTTTATTAAAACAATAAGTAAAATATATTTGAGCGGAATCTCTTAAAGCTCCAACTGGAAATAAGTAATTTTTCTCACTGAAGAAGCTACCATCATTTACACTATATTACATTTCTGTCTGGGCATGGTATTGGGTGATTGAAGGTCAGAAATACAACAGCAGATGCTGTGAACATTGTGTTCTTTCATTAAAATTCCTGGTGGCTACCTTGTGTGTGCATAAAGGGTTAAGTGCTCAGTTCACTTGCCTTATTGGCGATCACTCCCGGTCTTGTGGTGCTTAGTTTGTTGGCTGGCAAGCTGCAAAACCTATGCATAGGGTGAAGCTGAGGCTGTATTAATCAAAGTCCTTGTAATGATCAGACTCAGAGGCCAGTGGCTATAGCAGTGGAAAGACTCACACAGAATCCAGCAGGATTAATGCAAAAGCAGATTCCCCTAGCAGATGGTGTGGGCTTACCTGAGGTCTTCACCAGAGCTCCTGATAGTGTATATTGGTTTTGCTGTGCACTAGTTCCAGATTGCAGCCTTCAGGATCGCTCCACCAAGAGGTGAGCAAGCCAGGGTGCAGTAGCAGAATGTAGCAGGTTGAGATCAATCCAAAGGTTGGTAATAAATAATAATGAAGATTTGAATAGCAGCAGGAGCGTAAGGAGCAAGATATTGGCTGGAGAAGAGCACAATAATCTGGCAAACAGGAAGTGCAAATGCATGGCTTTAAGTGGTTCCAAAGACTAAAAATGTTTTACCTGAATGCATTCCTTGTATAAAGCTAAAAAATATTTAGGCGTAAGTATCTCCCTAGACTCCCCACCTTTTACTTACATGAGCCCTCATTCGAGCACTGTGCACATCTGAAGCTTTTCTCCCCCCTCACTTCCTGGTCACAAAGGCTTTGCTGAGGCAGCAGGAGCTACTGGCTCCTGCTACTGTCAATCAAAGTGAGTGACAAGGAGCAGGGGTCAGGGCATCTATAGAGACAGGCAGCAATGCTCAGGAGTGAGCCCTTAAGAGTGCTTCAGCTTTCTATGTGGGCACTTGCCAGAGGGAGGAGCCAAGAGCACTGGTGGGGGGCCAGAGAATAGGAGATTCATGTCCACTCTGTGCGATTCCATTGCATAGAGTAGGTAAGTATAAATCTGTTTTATATATATATATATATATATATATAAATATATATATATACACAGTATAAAAAAATACAATCACTTTAAATATGAAGTTCATGGAAGGGGCAAAGAGTTCAAGATCCATCAGACACAAGAAAGTAAATTTGTTCAAGGGTTTAGGAAGAGAGCTGTCCAGTATCTCAGGTGGCTAGGTAGGAAGGTCAACCACCATATGCAGCAGCAGAGGTCCTGGGTTCAGGTCCAGGTCCTGTTGCCTCCCTTGGACAGAAAGGTAAAGGAAATTTCAACAGTAAACTGTGACAATTTAACCATTCCCTACTCCATCCAAAACTAGAAAAAACAAAAACTTTTGGCTATGCATACACTTTAGGGCTCACACAAACAGCTGTGTTGAACACATGGCTGCTGGTGTGAAAGAATACAGTGTTAATGCACTGATCCCAGAGCATTGCACTATTTACTTTCTTTTGTTTTTTTTTTTATTTCAATAATTTTTATTGAGATTTCAAAAAGAAATACAGAGCATCATTTCAATGCAAAGTGAACAAGCCATGTGTCAACAAGCCAGGAATTATAGACAAATGTAATGTAGAAACATATCAAACCATTATATGTCAGAATGTAGACTGCCCCTTCCCTTGAAAAACTACTGCAGGCTCTTTACCTATACCCGACTCCCTTAGGGAGTCGAGCGCTGCTCACTGATAATGAGCAGAACTTTTTTTTTTTTTTTTAAATGCCACACGTGCCATTTCATTAAAGTGATTATAAACTCAAAAGATTTTTTTTAGTTTAATGCATTCTCTGCATTACGATAAAAACAACTTTTAATATATGTTAATACCAACCCCCTTCCTAAACACTTGGGGGGCATAGCTTGTTTATGTTATGTGTTTATGGATGCACCCAGCCTGGCTCGCAAGTGCTTCCAGAGGGGGCATCCACAGGAAAGGAGAAGAAGACAGCACCAGCAGGGGACTTCAGAAGAGGAAGTGAATGGCTTGCTTAGGGGGTACCCACTGGGAAAGAGAAGAAGACAGCACCGCAGGGGACTTCAGAAGAGGAAGTGAATGGCTTGCTTAGGGGGTAGCCACTGGGAAAAAGAAGAAGACAGCACCAGCAGGGGACTTCAGAAGTGGAAGTGAATGGCTTGCTTAGGAGTACCCACAAGGAAAGAGAAGAAGATAGCACCAGCACGGGACTTCTGAAGAGGAAGTGAATGGCTTGCTTAGGGGACACCAACAGGGAAATAGAAGAAGACAGCACCAGCAAGGGACTTCAGAAGAGGAAGTAAATGGCTTGCTTAGGGGGCACCCACAGGGAGGGGGGAAGAGAGAACACATGCAGGAGACTTCAGGAGAAGAGGCAAGTGGCTGCTCTGTGCAATATCATTGCACAGAGCAGGTAAGCCTAACTTTCTATTGTGGGGCAGTGGATTGTGTCACACCATGCTGTGCTGAAAAAAATATACTGTATGCTGCTTCTGAATTTGTCTTGCATTGGGACTGTGCTAAGCAATGGAGCCAGCACAATCCTAGTTTGTTGTTGTTTACAAGATAAAATCAGTAGTTTTGTTAGAAAATTACTTAGAACCTCCAAGCATTATATATTTTTAGCAGAGACTCTAGAGAGTAAAATGGTGATCATTGCAATTGGTCCTCCAAGGGCATAGAGTCCAGTGAGGGCATCTTGCCTTCCTGCCCATCCATCCCATGACTACCGAATCCGCAGCTGACACCACTTTTATGCTAAAATGAACTGCCCGCCTTTTAAAAAAATACCAGGGTTATGGCAGCTATCTGCTGCCATAACCCCAGTATTTAATGTCAAAGTAATGATTATAGCCACAGTGGGCGGTCTGGAAGTGGTTAATGCTGTACATATTAGGTTTCTTCTGATTTTCCTGGGATGTATCCCTTAGATATTGCACTAGTTCTGTTGCTCATATAGGGGTCTTAAAAATGTGCTAACATTTTGAATTTTAATGTATGCATTTGTTGCTGCCTGATTAGGAGTTATTGTTAAAATGATCAGCACATGGTCAGCTAAGTCCCTAGAAAAAGTTTTTTTTGTATTAAATGAGTTGTAAAGGAAGAAGGTTTTTTTTTTATCTTAATGCATTCTATGCATTACGATTAAAAAAAAACCTTTTGTGTGTAGCAGCCTCCCTAGCACCCCCTAATACTTACCTGAGCCCCTTATCTCTCCAGCAATATCCACAAATGTCTAAGCCATCCAGGACACTCTTCCTGATTGGCTGAGACAAAGCAGCTGTGCCATTGGCTCCCACGGCTATCAATCAAAGTCAGTCAGCCAATCAGAGAAGGGAGCAAAGAGGAACCCGAGAAGAGGAGGATCCAGGCTGCTCTGTGCAAAACTAACCACACAGAGGAGGTAAGTATAACATGTTTGTTATTTTTAAAATAAAATGAGACTTTACAATCACTTTAAATGTGGTGAACTGATGATGAATGTATAAACCCCATGAACATTACAAGTTATAGCAGAAATCTATAAAATCAAACAACCCACAAAAAAGTCATATCACACGAGTGGCAAAAATCACATCTTAGGAATCAAAATATAAAATCAGTTTTGATTGACGCTATTTTCGAGCTTTAAATTCTAACTCCTATTACCTTGTCTCCTCATACCATATGGCTTTACTTTATTTTGTCCTCTTGTCATATGACAAGTCCTAGTTCAGATAGTTGCTATTTTAGACAGAACACCTTGGGCTGTAATTATGATTTTTTTCCTCTTCTAAAGGGAACGTCATTTTCTATTCTCTGGGGCTATAATTCCAAGTCCCTTGTTTTTCAGCTATGTATTTCTCAAGGCTGAACATGCTCATCCTACTTGTATTGCTGCCTGTGAATGGCTCTGTATTTTCTACCTAAGGAAAATGAATTTTAGGAGTAATGAAATCTCCCACTCAGCCCTGTTATGTTACTTGCCCCTTAGGCAGCTTCAGGGTCACTCAGCTGTGTTATACAATGTAACATAGACTCTGACAGTATATAAGACCTGCCTGTCATGCATTATATGACATTTATTTACCTGCTGCAACTCTAGAGACTTGATATCACTGCTACTTTTAGATGAATAATTAATTTAGGACAGATAACTGCTGTATTGGACACTGCAATTATAGGCTGTTAACCTATTACCTTTCAACATTTCAAATGGTTTTAGTAACTAGCTATATATACAGTTTGTCTGCCCATTAAATATTTACTGTAGACATATC
>BLSH010277349.1:194978-226957 GCA_018402905.1 Glandirana rugosa
CTTTCCAAACTACGATAGAAGGAGTATATCCAGAAGATACAACCTCTACGGGAACAAATGGGTCGTCTCATCACTATTTCTGCCTCACTACACTACCTCTCTTAATTAACCTCACAACTATCCATGGGGGAGACCCAGACTCTGCTGGGTAAACAAGGGCATCTCCAACATAGAAGACCTATATGAGGAAGATAGCATCAAACCTTTCGAAAAAATCCAAGCAAGCTATGACATACCCTCCTCGGAACATTTTAGCTACCTCAGAATCAAACATGCTCTTAGCCAACATATTAGACCCCCCTATAGACTCCCTCAAGTCATCTGGTCCTACCTTAATGCGGAAGAGTTTAGGCCCAAGGGAATCACTATTTTCTATAACGCACTTCAGACCAAAAACATGCTTATTAAAAACAACAATCTGCTGGCATGGGAGCAGGACTTAGGCAAAAATTACTCGACCCAGCAATGGCGTCTGGCTCTGAAAAACACCTTCTCAGCCACTCGCTCCTCTACTCTATGGGAACTAACAATTAAACTAACTCAGCGATGGTATTACACTCCGGAGCGTCTTTCTAAATTCTACCCAGAGCTAGACTACCACTGCTGGAGACTATGTGGACATAAGGGAGATCTCATTCATATGATGTGGGGCTGTCCGCACCTGCGCAACTATTGGAATGAGGTCTTTTCGCTCCTCTCCCAGGTCACGCAGATGATCATCCCTCCCTCACCTCAATTAGCCCTCTTAAACTTGGGTATTGAAAAATTCCCCCCCAAACTTAGGTCCATAATTACAAACATACTCTTAGCAGCTAAGCTGAATATAACACGTAAGTGGAAAGCGTCAACACCCCCCACAACCAAGGAGGTCATTGAAACCACAAATCTACATGGGGTTTACGAGGCACTAATGGCAGGTCAACTAAACACCATAGAATACATAAACATGAAATGGGAAAAGTGGTCACATTGGTGCAAGTCCCACCTTGAGGTAGAAAGGACTTAACTAATTCAATGGAGTTCACCCGGTCTAAGCGAGGGCCCCCCCGGAGCCCCCACTCTCCCTCACATGATCCCATCTGGGGTGGGAGAGTGGTCCGGAGGCGAAAGGGAGCCCCCTCGCGGAAACCTACTACCACGGGTCAATGAGGCCCCTCCCCGCTATTGGAGGCACCTAGCGATCCTAGAAGTAACAACCATACAGCTATGTACAATTGCGAGTCCCTTCAACCCCTTCCTTACCCTACCCTTCTGTTGACCCTGACCCAGTTCTTTGTCTTTACTGAAGAACACTGAATTTCTAAGTTCAAGCAGTAAAATGTATACTGAAATATGATTATTGCGATATGTGTTTTCACCAATCTATGTAACTTTGAAAACTTTAATAAACATCAATTTGAAAAAAAACTTCAATAAAAAGGAAAAAGAAGAAATACTATGTTTAAAACTTCAATAAAAATAATTTTCAAAAAAAAAATACGAGGGTTGGTGCTACTAAAATACCAGCAGCTACTTATTGTCTGAAGAGATAGGGAAATGTTATTGATCAGCTAAAATGGTACAATACTATTGCTAAAGTAATTGAAATTGAAAAGCAAACCAGCACTCCACCCAGTAGCATATTATGCCCTGTTGAAGGCCCTGTTAACACAATATCCTAGTCAAAGTGATCAAAGACCATTTATACTACAATATTTTTGTTTCTTTCCGCAAAATAAACTTTTAAAGTGATCATAATGTTTTTTTTTTTTCTTCAAATAACAAACATGTTATACTTACCTCCTCTGTGCGGTTGGTTTTGCACAGGGCAGCCTGGATCCTCCACTTCCTGGGTCCCTCTTTGTTGCTCCTGACCCCTCCCTCCTGTCGAGTGCCCCCACAGCAAGCAACTTGCTATGGGGGCACCCGAGCCAAGCTGCAGCTCCGTTTTTCCATTCAGACACAGCGCTGCCTTTTGGCATGGTCCCCTTTCTCTCCTGATTGGCTAACTGACTTTGATTGACAGCCGCGGGAGCCAATGGAACCGCTGTGTCTCAGCCAATCAGGAGGAGAGTCCCGGGCAGCTTGTGGACATTGCTGAATAGAGATGGGGCTTAGGTAAGTATTAAGGGGTGCTGGGGAGGCTGCTACACATAGAAGGCTTTTTATCTTAATGCATAGAATGCATTAAGATAAAAAAACTTTCTGCATTTACAACTTTACAACCTAGCTTAGTCAATATTAAGGGTGTTTTTTTCAGTTAAATATATACATTATAATGCAGATTTTTTTAAAAATTAAAAGCTGGCCGGTGTGGGTCCCGCTGAAAAAGAGCACTAATCAAGTGTTTAAACATTATGCACATATTCACTACAATGTTTTGGGGGCTTTTTTGTTAGAAAAAAATCAACTGAAATCTTGATTTCTTATTGGTGCGGGTCCTGTTCAAAATAAGGTCTATTACAAATGATTAAATACTGTGCACCTAGGCACTACATTTTATTTTGGGGTATTTTTTTAATGTCTATATCTTGGTGGCATTGTCAGATGACCTGACCTGGCACAATCTGGCCTGGGGTCAGGCAGAAGAAAGGATAGACAGAAGAAGTGGCCAACTTGAGGTCTTCAGTGGGTAAGGGAGGGGCGTGTGCATAAGGGCAGGACTTGCAACCTATGCTGCTGAAGCAGTTCACAGCTCATGGAGGGGGTGCACTTTGACTTGGATGCTCAATGATTTCGTCCTAACATTGAGTTTGGGTTTTTTGCTGCAAACCGGTGTCCCTGGGGTGCTGCTCCCACTAAGCTCTCATGCATGGTCATGTGTCTTCCCTTGTATGCTATATCCAAATGAGTGGTACTTTTGCCAATGCTTATACACTGCAGGCAGAGACTGAAGACTTCAATGGTCCTATTGACAGCAGAAGCCTACACTCTAGAGCTCTTTTAATTTGCTGTCTATTAACCACTTCAGCCCCGGAAGGATTTCCCACTTTAGGACCAGAGCATTTTTTGCGATTTGGCACTGCATCGCTTTAACTGACAATTGCACGGGCGTGCAACGTTGTACCCAAACAAAATTTGCGTCCTTTTTTTCCCACAAATAGAGCTTTCTTTTGGTGGTATTTGATCCCCTCTGTGTCATTTCTGATCACCGCTATAAACAAAAGAAGAGCGACAATGTTTCTTACTTTTTGCATAAATACAAATCCAAAAAAAACATAAAAAAAAATTTTCAGCCGAATTATATTCTTCCTCATATTTTTGGTAAAAAAAAATCACAATCAGCGTTTATTGATTGGTTTTCACAAAAGTTGCCACATTTATGGATGATGAGAATTCATTTCTGGGGTTTTTATATTTTTTTATTTTTTAGTAGTAATGGCGGTGATATGCGATTTTTAGTGGTACTGCGATATTGGGGTGGACATGTCAGACCATTTTGACACTTTTTTGGGACCATTGGCATTCATACAGCGATCAGTGCTATAAAAATGCACTGATTACTGTGTAAATGCCATTGGCAGTTAAGGGGTTAACCTGCAGGGGGCACTCTAAGGGTTAACTGTGTTCCCTGGGCGTGTTCTAACTGTGTGTGGGCTGCCCTGGCTGGGGAAAGGGGATGATCACGGCTTCCATATACAGGAAGCCTGTGATCACCGCCCTTCCCCCTCTATGAGAATGGAGATCCGTGTTTACTTACACGGACCTCCGTTCTCTCACTGGGGGGGGCATCGTGGGTAGCCGGCAGCGATCGAGTCCGCCCTACCCACTCCCTGGCCCCCCCGAACACCTCTGGCGGCGCGCGCGCTCACAATACTAGTTATCCCGGCCGCCGTCAGGTGACGGGGTTTCGCGATAACGAGCCACCTTGCCGCCGTCACGCTGCGGCGGGCGGTCGGCAAGTGGTTAAAGTACTTTTGTGTTGTTCTGACACTAGTTAATTTCTACAAAAAAATGCATAGAGTCTATATTCTGATGATTTTTGGTAATAATTGGGGATACAGAGATGGAAAGAGATTTTAAGAATGTGGGGTTGTAGTTGTGAAGTGTTTTGGTACACTCTGCTTTATTTATTTATGTATTTTTTACTTTTAGGACAAAGCAATGTGGTATTGCAAAAGAAAAAAAAGCACACAAACTATACTATCAACTTGTTGCACCACTGGTCAATTTGAATGAAGTTGAGGGTTTAAGCTTATTTTTTTAAGAGTTTAATAACTGGCTAGAAAATATGAAAATTATCACCATCTTAGAGATGAAAATGTAAGATTTTCTATTATTTAACATGGCAGTGATAGACCTTAACCACTTCCTTACTGGGCACTTAAACCCCCCTCCTGCCCAGACCAATTTTCAGGTTTCAGCGCTGTCGCATTTTGAATGACAATTGCACGGTCGTGCGACGTTGTACCCAAATAAAATTGATGTCCTTTTTTCCTCACAAATAGAGCTTTCTTTTGGTGGTATTTGATCACCTCTGTGGTTTTTATTTTTTGCGCTATAAACAAAACCAAGAGCGACAATTTTGAAAAAAGAACAATATTTTTTACTTTTTGCTCTAATAAATATCCAAAAATAAAAAAATTTAAAAAAAATTATTCATTGGGTTTGGCCGATTTATATTCTTCTACATATTTTTGGTAAAAAAATTGCAATCTGCGTTTATTGATTGGTTTGCACAAAAGTTATCGCGTCTACAAACTATGGGAATTGATTTATGGCGTTTTTATTATTATTTTTTTTTACTAGCAATGGCGGCGATCTGCGATTTTTATCGTGACTTTGATATTGGGGGGGACATGTCAGACATTTCTGACACATTTTTGGGACCAATGACATTTATACAGCGATCAGAAATTTAAATGTCCACTGATTACTGTATAAATGTCATTGGCAGTGAAGGGGTTAACCTGCAGGGGGCAGTGAAGGGGTTAACAGTGTTCCCTGGCTGTGTTCTAACTGTGTGGGGGATGGGTTGGCCAGGACATAACAGATCTAACTGATCCCAGTGACAGGGATCAGTAGATCTGCTTGTCCCCCTCTCACAGAACGGGGAACCGCCGTGTTTTCATTGGCGGTTCCCCATTCTACAGCTTTGCAGGTGATCGCGGGTCAGGAGCGGACATCGAGTCGGCCCGACCCGCGGGCATGCCCACGCAGCTTGCGGTGGCCGCGCGCCACCGCCACCTGTGAGTGCGCGCAGGGGGCGTGTAAAGGGGCGGACGTCCATGGACGTCCACCCGGAGATTCAGATCCACGCTGTAGACGTCTTTCGTCTATAGCGCGGATCTATAAAGGTTAAACCCTAACAGCCAAGACAGCTGCTATAGAGTGTATGGCCAAGGTAAAGCAATGATTTAAATTATATTAAAGGTAAATTGTTTAATACTGCGCTAAAAGGTTAATGGTGTTAGGTTACCCACTGAAGGGAGGGGGGTTTTTGCAGCAGCTCCTAACCACAACAGAAAAAGTTAGAGCAATATATTGATAAAAATCTCAACCTAATACAATATGTTATGAGTAAAATAGGGAGATTAGAGTTAGGATGCAAAGTGGCTGTATGGATATAAACACAATGTGCATATAAATACCATTAACAGATATACCCTAAAAGATTTTTTGTAACCATATGTGCATATGGATCCAAACACCAGGGAGAGTATCCACGGGATCCTACTATGCCCCCATAGGCGTAAAAAAGCAAAAATAGAAACCACTTCACAACAATAAAAAATCCAATTGAGTGAACAGTCCTTGGGTTAATCTTATATCTTGGCAGCACAGCATGGGAAGGGTTAAAGGAAAGGCACCCGAAGTGACATCACATTAATATTTGCTCAGTCCACCACCAATTCAGATTAGCAACTCACCAGATGGCAAAGGGTGTCCCGCATTCAGCTATTCACCCTGCCAGGATCCCCTCACGGATGGAAGGTACCGTAGCCACTGCTGGGCCATCCAGTCCTAGGGTACTTATCCGCTCAGTCTCCTCCACTATGTGTTTAAAAACATAAGAGACTCCACATAGCGTAATATTGTATTGTAAAGTATTTAATAGGAAAAGTAATGTACTTACAATTTAGTAAATTGTGAATTCGCGGAGAGTAATAAAAAGCCGGCCGGCACTTTAAAAGTCCAAAGGATAGGTAGTGACATCAGCACTTCCTCCCTGACGTACATTTAGTCTTAATGGACACTATCAAAGGGATTGGGATGTGCTGCTGACGTACCGCCTTAAATAACAAACATTCACAATTGGTCCCACAACAGGAAGGCGGCCACCCGCCATTTTGGCTATGGGCATTTTGCCCTTAGATGAATTGCAACGCTTTTGTGATGGAAGAAGATTATGGGATTAGCCTGGGCAATCTCTAAGCAAAAGCAATTGTGTATATATGTAAATGCACTATAAGTGATGCGATACATTATATTAAAATGAGTTTCCCGAATCGGGGAGGAAATGGAAAATAAGCCGCCTCATCTCCGTAGTATTTCTAATAAGCTAATCTGCGTCCGTCATTTAAATTATATGTATAACCAATACCAACTTTTTTTTTTGTTTTTTTTTGTTAACTGATCATAATATTTCATATATGCTGATCATATTACCCCTTGCTTACTGTTATGGCAGTACAGTAAAATGATAGAATATAGAAACTCAATCTTCATAGCACACTTTGCTTCCAAAACACCCTGGGTTCATCAATTGTGCAAAACTACTTCAAAGCAATAATGTTGGAAACAAATATTCTGATGTCCTATAAACATTTCTAAAATTCTAATTTTGTATTCTTGTGTGCAAACCTCAGGTTATTTTCAAAAAAATATTTTTAAAATATAATTGTATAATCCTTAGGCCTCAGTCAGACCTGACTACTCTGGTGCATTGCATTCATTTGAATGAACTATCAACACACCAGAGAAGACAAAAATGGCAAGTATTGGACTGCATAATTACATAAAAAAAGGCCTATACTCCAGACATGGAGCCACTCGGTTCTTTATATGAACTCTCTTAAATTGCTAACTCTCTTGCAGGCAAGTGCTGGTGATGATTTTTATATAAATGTTTCTATTTTTCAAACTTCTCTTTAATCGGTTATACGGTCTCCCCATGCTGATACTCCCCCCCCCCCCCCCCGTATACCTCTTCCATCCCCTAAACCCCCACCAGTTTTTTTCATTTTCCTACTCCTACACATCTATTTGTTTGTTCCCTTCTACTTTATTGGGCATTTTGGTGAACCCATATTTGTAATAATATATGCCTTCCGTTACCTGCTATTGGATTTACCATAAATACTCATCACTTGCAAAAAATTCCATTAACTATACCATGAACATTTTGCATTATATTGATCTTCTTAAACCATGAAGCTATACAATTCCTTGGTATATGTTAATTCTTTAATTATTTTCCCTTTACAGATGTGATGCATCAGTTCTCTTAGGATCAAGTTATTAGATAAAACTATATCTCCCTTTACAGTTTTTCCTTGCATCATTTTTGCAATATTAATTAGTCAGCCATTTTTTATTTTCTTATAACTGACTGATCTCTTGAACCTAATTTATGGGCAGGTACTTCAATCAATATTAGATGGGTTTTTGAAAACATGCAATGCTCCCACTCACAGCTAGCAGGATTATAGTCTCTTTAGATGGCCAAAAACATTTTCTAGATTCTGTTGATTTATCCTATTTATAGGTGGTCCTTGGCAGGTTTAGTATTGAAGACCATTTTAGTGCTTAGGTCAAGAAACTTTGCCATTTCCAAATGACAAGGATCTGTAGAAACAATTGGATATTATTATTATTCAGGATTTATATAGCACCAACAGTTTGAGCAGTGCTTTAAAACATCACCTGCTTTTCACTTTCAAGGAGGTAAACGTCAAGGCTGCCCCATCTTCCTTGCTGTATTCTTTGTGCAGCATGACTTTCGTAAATCTAAACTGGATGTTATTTAGAAATCAGGTTACTAACCAGACCATACTATTAAATATTTAAAATCTGTGATCTTTGTTATAGATCTCATGCCCAACCCACCTACTGTTACAGCCTACCCCCTTTACCGGGTCTCCAAATTTCAATACTTAGGCATAAAAATCACGAAGGACTCATATGCCTTCATTATAGAAATTGTGATTCCTTTTATATGTCTGTATGGCATAAAGTGGTCTAAGCTACCTATACCAGCAGCTGGCTGTATAAACTTATTATTCATCTGCTATCCTTAAGCCATCTTCTGGAAGTTAACATTTATTATCCTGTCCTTCATATTGAACAACTATACATCCCATCTGAATTAAACATTCTACAAAAGCATTCCTCAATGGGATGTTTAGCCCTCTCATCCTTTCAACTCTACAACTTTGTATCTCAACTGTTTTGCTTCATTTAGGTACTTTAGGTTCATACACACAAGTTTCCATAAACCTGAACTGTTAGGATTTGATCTCTTGTTCAATAAGCTTTTAAAAGGGAGATTCGAAACCTCCATATTGCTAATACTATTTTTAGACAGACCTCCCTGATTAACAGTAGTCTAAATCCCCCCATGTGAATTTTAAATTGCCTCCCTTTGGAACATTTCCCTGCTACCTATCACAAAACCATGAGGTGCGTCCAGTTTCAAGTATCTACAAATATGGCATGATGCAGAAGCTCAATTTCAATCACTGTTATGGCTGCAGTCTTTTTCCTTATTACGTATCTGCATAAGACAAATATAATTCCCAAAGTCTTGCTAGATGTGGAAAAATACAGAGATATTGTCTATTTTGTTGGTGGGGGTACACCAGGGAAAACCTATGACCACCTTGACCAGAACAATCCCCAGATAATGTACAAAGTTCAGTTTCATGCCACTTTATTTTATTGGGGGGGGGGGGGGATCACCTTTGGGATGGTACCCCAGCTGTTGTGAGAAATGTTTTTACCTCTGCAATGTCTGTAGGTCTGTAGGTTATATAACAGGCCGGTTATGATGACTAAGTCACAGTTAGGATTTCTAACACCAGTGCACCATTCTGATCACAGAGAGTCCAAACACAGCATAAATGCCATGAACAGGGTCCATACAGCCATTTAGTCGAACCCTAGGTTTTTTTTATGACTATGGCAAGCTATTTTGAATCTGTATGCAGTTTATAATTCATGCAACAGTAGGAATAACTCTCATCTCCGCACAACTAATATTTTGGATCTTATGGAAGATGAAACATATTCCATTTATCCTTTGACCATTGAGTAATGATTCTGGACATTTTGTGAGCCAAGGTTGACTGACTGTTTCCTCCTTTCTAATTTGCAACTGAAAGGTTTGGGAGGATGCGTTTGATGGTTTGTGAGGTGATAGGTAATTAGACGCTCATTAGCAGAATAGTGTTAATCCCGCAGGTGTACGGGTCTAAAATGCCTATTTCTGAATCTGCTACCCTAATGCAAATCCAACACCACATTTGTCCATAACACTAAACTCCTTGGATGATTCTATATCTACTATTACAACAAATAAATACATACTATGTAAGTGTGCTGTTTTACCATCCACATAGTTTGCATTTCTACCTATCCAGTTCTGAGATTTACAGAGCTCAGCCACACCATACAGTCCTGCCTGTCAGGACAGTATTTTCTACTGGAGTTTCACGTTCACTGAACTGTGTCCTCTCCACCCACAACCTGTGAATAAACAGTGAAAAGAGAAGCAGCACACTGATGAGGTTATCCCTCTGTTGCTTTATTTTCTCCTGCTATCAGAATGCTTTTTGTGCACACATTTGATTGGCTCTCTGTGATGTCTCTCTTCCAGTGTAAACATTGCTGTACAGTGAGTACAAAAGGCTGACACCAAGTCAAATTGGGATAGATACAAATCTAAAAAAATCATACTAAAAATATATATTTGTGTCTTTTATATCCGTCTGGAGGGCACCTTTAAGCACACATAGCACACCATGGATTGAGAACCATTGGGTAAAAGCTTTGTTTGCTTTGATGCTGGTATTAACATTGTTTACTATAGCAAGGCATTCATGCTGCTACTAGCAAATGTTATGATGATTACTGTGATGATATATGTGTTTTGACATCCATTTAGAAAGCAGGGCTTATACTGTAAAATGCGTCAACAGACTCCCACAAACCAAACTGATTACCTTCTTCTGGCCTACAATATCTGGACCTTTACCCATATGAGTAGAGAACCATCAATGAGTTGATTTGTAAGAGAGTTTCTTGTTATCTCCTGAGTCAATGAATTACTGTTTGTATGGAACAAATGAGACAAACATTACCATCTGAACAGCAGAATACAAAGCCCGATGTTCTGGACATAAGACACAAATGCTCCTCACATATAGCAAACAGCCAAGAACACAGCAAAAGGATGAGTCAGTTTGGCTGCAGCTATAGTCTTTCCATAATCCAGCTCTGTATTTGTTCAAGAGTTGGGAGAAATACAAGTGAAAATGAGTTGGGAAATAGAGCGAGAGAGCTGATAAACAGAGAGCTGAATATCAGCAATTTCCATCTCCAGCATATTACTTTTAGGCTCCATATGTTTGTCAGTCTTGTAAAACATTATCTCTGGGCACTGGAATAGAAAGAGACAAACACACAGCTAATATTGGCCAGAGATAAGAGCTGTGTGATATCAGCTAGGGACATGCTGCTTTCTCTTGCCATACTGACCTCTTCTAAAGGAAACAGAGAGGAGTGGTAGGTAAAGACAGATTTCACACATCCCCCACCCTGGTCATTCTGCTGTTTACTCTCTGTCATGCATTTCTAAAGCCCCGTAGACTTATTTAATTCCTTTGCATTATCTTTTTCTGTTTCATACTTACATTCTGCGCATATTGCATTGCATATGTGTGCAATGGAAACGAAAGTGCATTGGATAGAAATAATTTCTGTATATAGCAATACAACATCTTCTAAGTCTCTGAAATATAGTCACGAGGCTTAAAAAAACAGTAAATATTAATTTTAACTAAAATTTCAGGCAGGCTGGCTTTAGCTGAGGTTCAGTCCTTTTATTTTTGTATGCTCAAGCAAAGTGGCAACTACAGGAACCCAAGTCCTCAATGATGTTTCCAATTGAACAAATTCATGAAATTCCTGTGCTGGTACCCATGCTTTTCAGTGCCTGGCATAAGAAACATTTTGTTTATTTTAGATCTTTATAGTTGGCTGGATGGGACTAAAGAAGTATCTAATGTAAGGCATGCCAATTCCCTATTGGGTCCCAGGCTGCTGATAGGTTCATGACAGTTCATTCTTTTAAGTGGAGGCTAGCAAAGTGAATCAAATGATTGGTAACAAGCAAGGGCATGTGTGAGAAATAGGTATGCCCTCCATTTGTGTCATTTTTCGAACACAGTGGTCTTGTAACCTCGTATAGCTTTTTTGTTTGCCCTTTATGTGCTTGTTGCAGTTCCAGGCATTCTTCATTTTATTACATCTAAAAAAAAAGCTTAGGCTTTTTATTTTGATGCAAATGTATTGCCAGCCAATGATTATTCAAGGAACTGAGTTATTTAAAGTGGTTGTTAAAACAAAAATGTATGTCACTGCCAGCCCCTCTATTATAACTAGGCATAACACACATGGTAAGTGTTTTATTAAAACAAAGCTTATAAATAACTTATTACAGCTATTTTCAGGCTGGTCACGTGACTCCTGGTCACTCTCTTACTCCAATCTAGGGCCAAGATTCTCCCTCTAACATCAGCCAGAAAGGTCAGATGGCCACTCAGCCCCTTCCACAGTAGCCCTATATCGGAGTAGGAAACTGGCCAGAAGATAGCTGCAATAAGGTATTTATAGGCTTCATTTTAGAAAAACATTTACAATGTGTGTTTGCCTAGTTATAATAGAGGGTCTGGCAGTGACAATTTCCAATCTTTTATTTTTTAATAATATCGGCGGGGGGGAGTCAGAGACAGAGACCCAGACAGGAGCTGACAGGCAGGGAGGGGGTGAGGAGGACAGAGGAGAGCAGAGGAGAGAGCTGTGGATGATGGAGGTATGCAAACTGATCACGGTAGTCAAGGCTCAGCAGCCATGATTATTGTGGTCAGTACAGAGAGGGGGACACAGGAAGTGGCAGAATTAGCCAGGTTTTTTTACAGTTTAGAGAGGAGCAGATTGGACAGCACAAGCACTGTGCTGTTTAATTTGCAATAAGGGAGCAGGATCTCTTTTTTGGGGGGTTACAAACACTTTAAGAAAATATTATTGATACTCTTTTTTATTTAAATGAATAAAGTACCCACAGGCTGCTCTTGTAAGATTAACCTACCTAGACTCATTTTGTCACTGAATATGCAGACATATTAATGAGTGGGGCAGGCAGAATATACATTGCATGGCCTGCTTGCCTACCAGCAGCAATGGATGCATGATCAAGCTGAGTTGTTTACACAGGGAGCCACAAGAGAGGTTCATAGGCTAGACTGAGAATAGCTTAAAGGTGAAGCTCATCAGTTGACAAGGGAAATTACAATGGTTGGACACTCTTGTTTTGGCTTTTTTTTTTAAGGCTATATCTTCATTCAGTGCATTGTGCTTTTGGTTAGTAGGTTTTCATGTTTACCTTGACTTTAACCATTAGCTGATCACGCTTTCATGTGCATCTTTAAAAAAAAAAAAAAACTTGTTTTTTTGGTAAAAAATACTTTCCCTTTTTTGCAAGCAATTTTTATTTTAACTAACACTACCTGCTGCATATGTACAGTTCAGTATACATTCTAGGCATCTACCAAAGACTGGAGGCCAGTGTCAGTATAGTGCAAATCTATTGTGTATGAATGAGAGTTGCATCATTCCTGGCAGTGGAAGAAACTTCAGCAAAGTTGGTGAGGATAATGTGTGGAGCTGCGATGGAGAGAGCAGAGCTGTTGAAAAGAGAAAACTCAAAGGTAAGCTACATACTTGCACATTATTGCAAAGGTTCCTGCCACATGTGTCTCACTCCACTCTGGTTCTAAATCCACTGCAACTATTTTCTAAAACCAGTCAAATGTCACTATGACAACCTGTGTGCTTCCTCAACACTCTGACTTCTGGCATGCAGATTGCAGAACTCTCTCAGCAGTCTCCTGTACTGTTCACTGCTTTTCTCAGAAGTCTACACAACAATATATATACCATTAATGGCTTGTAGGAGGAGTTTAACATTTGGCGAGGTACTTTCTCAGGCTCCTCTATGCCTTAAGGGACACACTCAAGTTCTTCTTATAACAACGCTACAATTCCTAAGGTGTCTTTAATGAAGGAAGAACCTTCCATTTAGCAAACAGTTTAATAAAAGGTATAGTGAGATGTACATCAATGTCTTAAAAATGTGGGAAACATACCCATAAATCTTGCATTTTGAATATATTTCCCCTGGATTGTGATTTTTTTTTGCACAAAATAGTAGTTTTTAAAAGACTATAGATTATTTTAGGAAAGTGTAAATTGATCCTGCTTACCTTTCTTTATTCATATATCCTATGTTTCATTAAGCAGATAAGGAACAAAACACTGAACAGCAGGAATTTTATAGTGAGCCACTTTGGCATGGGAAACTATTTCCAAGTCACCTTCCCCAGTCAGTAATTCTGATCACTGTAGCCCATTTCTTCAGGCAAGTCTCAAACAAAAGGCAGCAGCGTTGGACCACTCAGGTCAGGAGAGCGCAATAATATACTATAATAAGTTTATATCTAGCAACAAATGGGTAAGTAGGTGGGTCAGTTCCTACCATGTACAATGCACATAAAATTTCCCAGCTCTCAACTGTGTTAGTCAGCAGTCCAAATTAAAATATATGTAATTTGCAACTATATGCACCCAAGACCTATGTTTGTATTAAAATAGTAATAGCCTATTTTTAGTAGGTCCTTCTGGTAGACTTGTACAGTTAAAGAAAGTGTTTTTGGCCTTCAAACTGGTATAACATATACATTGATGCTTTGTTTATGGTCTTCTTCACATTTTAGCCATACGTACAAATTGAATTCACTGTGCAAAAGCAGTGGTCAAAAGAAGGAAATCTTTTTTTTTCCGGTTTAAACCCTTTATGTGTATTGAGTGCCTGATGGACCTAGATGTTGTTTAGCAGTGTGAGATGCATTAGGCAAGCATCCATAATTGTACATAGCCATAAGGCAGTAGGAATCCTCAGATAACACAGAATACACAAGCTGAATATGGCAGCCCCAGAATAAAGAAAAAAACAAAACAAAACAAAAAAAACAATGACACAGTATTATAATATAGTGGACATCAAACTTCCTCTTCTGAATATAAAACCATATTTATGTTATTACAATGTTGATAAACTGAGCCCCACCATTCAATTTGCATTAGATTTAAAATAACATTTTTAAGAAAAGCAAATCATATTTTTCCCCCATGATAACATAGTCTGGACATCATTGGATGGATGGACAATACACAGTCACCTAAATGTGTGTGCGCAATTGTTCTCCAATGTACTTCTTTATAACACAAGTGTATAAACTACATTAAAAAAAAGACATCCGTTTGCCTAGATAAGGTTATAAGGCTTTGGGAATCATAAGATGAATGTTCATGTGTTATGGGAGTGAATAATATGAATTACATTGATTTTTGTATATTGAGATAACTGATAAAGTGGACATTGCAGTCCATGCAAGGTGCACTTTTTTAGCAGTCCTCTCTCCCCCTTGTCAAAATTCTGCTTTAACTATATGTAGTGTGCTCCGCGACCTCCAGTAGCCTGATGGTGACCTCCAGAGTCAGGGAGAGCTGACATTCCTCATCAGGGTGCAGGTTCCTAGGCATAGTGGGTGTAGTGCAAGATGTAATGATGGGGGCCAGTCACTTTTAAATATGAACAAAGAGAGCTTTATTTCTCTTAACAGGAACAGGGGAGAGAGGGTTAGGGCACAGGACACCCTTAGGCAAATGCAATAGCAAATTGGTAGACTCCGCAGACAAAAATAGGACTAGGCAGACAGCGATACAGAAAAAAGGGCCTTTAAGCTGAATGCAGCAATCTGTATTTTGTAGCAAATGCTGTCTCCCATAGCAACACTTCACTCACAGTATCCCTCTGTAAATCTTCCAGCTTATCTCCCAGCTACAGAACCTGCTGGGCTTCTCAAGCTTCACTCACAGCTAACCACTGCAGTCTTCAGGCTTAGCTCACAGTCTCTCACTAGACTTCTTGGACCACCAGCTACCTGCTGGATCCCCGAGCTCTTCCCAAAGCTACCTGTTGTATTCTTCAAGTTGCACCCATGCTACCCACTGGTTTATTGGACTCACAGGTACCCGCTGGATCCCCCTGGCTTGACTCACAGCTATCCGCTGTACTTATCTTCAATCTCTACTTACAGCTACCCGCCTTACTCCTTCAAGATTTGCTTATAGCTACCCGCTGTGTTCCTGGATGAATCTTCACTGAAGCTTTCCCACTTAGTTCACCGTCCCCGGCTAGTGAAGCGTCTGTTCTGGTACTCCTTCAGAACTTCATCCCTTCTGCACTTGCCTCCTGTAACAGGAGTTGTCGTCCCTTTGTGGAAACTGCTTCTCCTTTACCTCCGGCTATGATCAGGCTCGGGCCGAGCCTCTACACACGTGGCTAGGCCTCAGGCTTCAGGCCTAACCCTCAACTGCTGCTCCACATGCATCACCCCAGGCCATAGCCCGGGGTGGAAAGAACCCCAATCACCTGACTCCTTCCAAATAAATAGACTATCACAGCATGCTCAGCGGCTGAAGAAAACTCCTGCTGATTGGCTGAGACAACATATTTACTCATAATTAGAGTTGATCGAACCTCTAGAAGTTTGGGTTCTGCTGATTCGGCCGAACTTCGGGACAAAGTCCGGGTTCGGGTCTGGACAGAACCCGAACCCTGACCCAGACCCCGAACCCCATTGAAATCAATGGGGACCCGAACTTTTAGGCACAAAAATGGCTGTAAGAAAGTCCTGGAAAGTCCTAGAGGTCTGCAAAAGGAAGGAAAATGGGGGTAAGGGTCAGACAAGTGCCCTACAAAGAAATGGGGATAGGGAAATAACTTAAAATAATTAAAAAAAAAATAACATAACAAAATCAGAAATGGAGGTGGATGTGGACTATCCTAAAACTGTGTGAGAAAAGTATAAATTAGCGGGGAGAAGCCATATCACTGTTCTAAGAACAGTGATATGGCTTCTCCCAGCTAATTTATACTTTTATCACACAGTTTTAAGACGATTGTACATTCTACAATCATCTTAAAACTCTGTGAGAAAAGTATACATTAGCCGGGAGAAGCCATATCCCTGTTCTTAGAACATCTGCAAACTGTGTGTGAAAACTATCAATTAGTGGGGAGAAGCCAGATCACTGTTCTAAGATACGAGATATGAGATATCACTGTTCTTAGAACAGTGATCTGGCTTCTCCCCGCTAATTGATAGTTTTCACACACAGTTTGCAGATGTTCTAAGAACAGGGATATGGCTTCTCCCGGCTAATGTATACTTTTCTCACAGAGTTTTAAGATGATTGTAGAATGTACAATCATCTTAAAACTGTGTGATAAAAGTATAAATTAGCCGGGAGAAGCCATATCACTGTTCTTAGAACAGTGATATGGCTTCTCCCCGCTAATTTATACTTTTCTCACACAGTTTTAAGGTAGTCCACATCCACCTCCATTTTTGATTTTTTTATGTTATTTTTTTTTTTTATTATTTTAAGTTATTTCCCTATCCCAATTGCTTTGTAGGGAACTTGTCCGACCCTTACCCCAATTTTCCTTCCTTTTGCATACCTCTAGGACTTTTCAGGACTTTTTTACAGCACTTTTCAGAACTTTTAGTAAAATTACCAGAGCCCCGGACCCGAACCTTTTTTTGAAAAGTCCGGGTTCGGGTCCGGGTCCCGGACACCCAAAAGTTCGGTACGGACCCGAACTTTACAGTTCGGGTTCGCTCAACTCTACTCATAATCTGCATTCACTGTAATCAATCATCCCAATGTCAAAGGCAGCAGTGCCACCTATTGACAGAAGAGAGAGACTACACATTAAACTCAGGCTTAGGACAACAATCAGTGGATCAAAGACTACAAATTAGCCAGGCTAGTTACCTCCTAGCACAACTAAATTTACTATCAACCCTGTTTAGGACAAGGGTGCTACATATCTATATAAACCTGAATGGGAAAAAGAGAATATACCCCTCTTATCTCCATCATCCATAATGCAGGGGATGATGTCACAATTCTGTCAACAAGGTCTTGGGAAATGCTGAGTATTCCAAATCTAATAAGAAGAGGCTGCAACACAATGTAGTATAGCTTTCTCAGCAATATTTGGGCTACTCAATATTCCCATGATATTTCTGGAAGGACAATTACTTCAACCTCATCTAGATGCTGCAGGCAAAAGCCAGGGAAAGTTAGGTAAACACTCTTTTTTTCCCACCATAGTTCTTCTTAGTGCCCTTTCACACTGCTCTGTAGCAAAATCGATTTTGCTGTGTTTCAGATGTGTTTCCTGTGCATTTCTGGAGTGCTTTTTGGGTGCCTGCACCTGTTAAAAATGTGACTCAAGAACACACGTGACTCAAAAATGCACCAAAAACGCAAATCATGGTGCATTTTACTGTGATTTCACAGTGATTTGGCTGAAATTTCCATTAATTTCAATCAGAAGTTGCATTTGTGGTGCAGTTTTTAAAACCACACCAAAGATACAGCATGCAGGACTTTTCAAAACGCACCGCACCCACAGGGTAGTGGCATTAAAAGTTCCATAGGATTTAAAGGGAAACATTTTTCTTGCAATTTTTCTTGCAAGTTAAAAACTCAAGAAAAATGTATCAGAGTGAAAAGAGCCTAAGGATAATGCAACATTTCAGCATGGGGGAGAGGGAAAACCATAAATAAGTTGACCTTGCCATTTAAATGCAAGGTCCACCTCAAACAACAGATCCCAAGTTTAGGTATATATTATACTATGGTTTTTTAACATATAATAAAGGAGGTTTACATTTGCATAAACACCAAATGTCATTGGTCTTTATATAATAAATGAATATAAACAACAACTGTAATGTGATATACAGTATATATAGCTTGTGCGGTTCATTATTGACCCACAAAATTCAAGTAGTGTGTTTAATTTGCTGTTCATTTTAAAATTCCGGAAGGCTGAACTGAGACCCTAGCCAAAGGATTATTTATAGGCCTACAGCGGGTTAATTAATCTTCAGTAAAACACTGTCTGCCTTGCCTTTTAAAATGCCACCTTGGGCAAGGTACATATCGGGTGTCATTCAATGCAGGTTTTCTGCAACAGGCAAACTTTCAAGGTTATTTAGAGGATCTCATCAAAAATTGTATAAAATGATTACCTGATATAATAGTTATGCTGTACCTACAAGATACTTTTATGTACTATTATATTTAAATATCAGTGAAGGAATAATGTGTTTTAATATACTAACAAACAGAACGATTTCTGAACAATTTTACCAACACTGTATGGCTCTACGTATTGCTGTTTAAAAGGAAATGAATAAAGAAAACAAGATATTATTATTAATCATTGTTATGATCGGCAATTGACTCCCAGCACTTGCGTGTCTTGTTGTAATCAAGATTACAGTGCTTCTTTGTTTCTTGCTTCTTCTACTATTATATAAAACATCAGGATAATATTGCTGATCAGCTTCAGGCCATCTCTACAAATAGCACAGTGACACGTGCCTCCATTTGCCATCTGCATCTGTCACCAGAGATGTCCCATGTTGTTTTCTACCTACAATGATCAGAAAGACATTTAAGCTATGCTGTCCAGGCCTTTTAACCCATGCATTAGAGATAGAATAGTAATTAAATGGGAATAAAGGAATTAAAAGTCTCTATTCTAGTTAAACTGGTATTTTTTAATATAAAATCCAGATTTTTTTAATAGTAGTTTTAATAAGGATAAACGAGGCTGAAATTCAGATCACAATTAGACATTACTTGGGGATGGCATCCTGACAATATAGGCTCTATTCTGAATCCTGTCTTCCTGCAGTACGTTATTCTTTGAGGAAATCCTGGTGCCCCTTCTGGCCACTTTAACAGACTAGGTCATCAGACAAGGGTAACTGTAGCTGGCAGTTTACAGAAGTTAAAAACAATAATGCAAAACAGGTCTATGATGGTAAAAATATTCATACATAATATAAAAAGGAAAAACAGGTTGATGATGGTGAACAACATTCATACACTGCATAGTCTGATTAGCTGCCCCAATATGGACTCACACAAATGTATTTGTGGCTCATTAAGGGTGTCATGTGGCTCCATAGTATAGTCTCTATAAGACTCTACAGCAAATTAGAGTTTATTTCAGCAATACAGTTAAAAACAAAGCTACATGTGATTTTCCTAATAAACAACGCCCCTCATAGTGAAATCCAGGGTAGCTCTGGTAACACAGGTGACCAGCTGGAGGGATCCAAGGCCCAAGGACAAAGGATCATCCCACTGGAACTGGAGTACTCTGGTTGCAGTTGGGGAAGGGCTCTCCATGGTAGCTGGGTCTGCTTGCCACTAGTCTCTAGGGTGGTTACCTGCATACAGTTCTGACAGTCAGCTGCCCAGCTACTATACCTGTGCCTAACCAGATATGGCCTCTTTGAGATGCTGAGGAAGGGAAGCTGAGGGCTATACATTCCTTGGGCATGGCTAGGAACCCAGGGAGTTGTGGAAAATGGAGTTACAGGAGCCTGCAGCTGTATATGAGACTGGTGAGTAAATGGGCAATCTGCTATACCACCCAACCAACATCACTATTTACTGAAAAATATACTTCTCCCAGTAGCAGCACAGTTTTCAGTAGAATCCTGTGATAATTTCCAGTGGCAACACATACATACACATGAACTTCCTTATGCAATGTCAAGGGTTAAAGTATAACTAAAAGCAAAATGTTTTTTTTTTGGTTTTGGACAGAGTAGAGAGTTTATAACACCTGTCAGTTATTATTGCTGTCTATGCCCCCTGTTAGTGGTATTCACCCTCTCTATTTGTCCTGTTTAGCATTATCATTAAAAGTGAAAGTGAAAGAAAAAACTCAAATTTTGGATTGTCCCCAGAAAAGTAATAGAGAGGAAATATTCCAATGTGTACACTAGTTCTGGTGACATGGGGGTACCCAAGGAATTCCCTTAATTTGCAGGTATTTCCTCTCACTTCATGTTTGGCTATGGGACAGGAAGTGAAGAGAAATCTCCACAATGGAGCACAGATGGTGAAAATAAATCTGACAGGGGTTACTACCCTCCCTTACTGTATCCAAAATGGAAGCTCTCATTGTTACAGTTCTACCTGCCTGGTATTTTGAAGGTAATCAGAGAACTAAACGAAAATATGTTCTTTACTGAAAAACTGGAAACTGAAATGAATAAAAAGGCTATGCTAAAAGTCTGTTTAAGAAATGCATTATCAATTCATTTTCCAAAACATGGATTAAAGATCGCATTAAACCCTTTTAGATTTACTATCTGGCACTGTGCCAACAATATTCACAATATGTACAAATCTTTGGTATTTAAATGTGAATTCCAGGCAGATATAAAATACTTAAATTAATACAGCTCTCTATTCATTAAATCACCATTAAATGTGCTTTTAAATGAAGCAGTGTAAGTACCTGAATTTGCCATTGTATCAGCCACTTGCATCCCTTTTACGGCAGAGTTTAGACTGAGAGGGAAACAGCACAAGCCAATCAGAAAGAGCTGATTTGACAGAGACATGAATTCATCAGTCTTTTGTTTTACCTTTCACAGTCTCAGTTTGGGGGAGGGACAAGACATGTAAGTGAAACTTAACTGTAGAAATAAAAAATCAGGTCTCCTTCTCTGCCAAGCAGAATTGTGCTGAGTGAATTCTGAACTGGGTATAAAAATCCTTTGGTAGGTAAAACAGCCCCCTAATACGTATTCCATCTTTGCATTTAGCTGTTTCCTTGGAAATCTCACCTCATCTTTAATGCACTTTATTTACCCTAACAAGGGGCATATTTGTAATGGCTCATTCACATTTGTGGCAAGTACTGTCACTCCTCTGAAAGGTGATCCACACTCGGATCATTTTTCAGAGGCATTTGACAGGCGGTGAGGAGGTGATATCTCACCTCCTCACTTCCTGTTTTCACTCCCTATGCCACACCACAGAGCAACAATCAGGTGCATTGCATATGGTTGTGGGGCTGTCACAGAGAAGTCCCATTTTCATCAATGGGTTGAGCTTGGTGAGGTATAATCCCTGCAGAGCATCACAGCCATGGTATGTGTACACTCCAGCTGCTGCCTTTTCGGGTAAAGAAGAAGTGGTTGGGAAGGGGCAGGGTAAAAAACAAGGTTTTTTCTCCACCCCCAATCCCAAAACATTTTCTGAATGACCTTTGGCAAGTTGTTGAATGTACTGATGATATTTTTCATACAAATGTTCATATGAACATTTGTTGGAAACTCTACCAATGTATGGCCAGATTGTATGTGGATGTGGTTTCATTCAGGAAAGTCCATTCATTCCAAAATCAAATGTTAAAAGTAAATATGCACAATTAATTGTTAAAAAATTGTGATTGCGATTCAACCCCCCTCACGATCTTAATCCAGCATTTTCCCAATTCATGTTAAACAAGTGCAGAGCCGTTCTCTGCTCAAAGCTGTAAAAAAAAAAAAAAAATCTCAGCCGGCAAATGTTTATCAACAGTGATAAAGAGAAACAATGTATCTCTTGGTTGTTTTATCAAAGGAATGAACTTCTGTCTGTAAATAAAGTCAGTCTAACCACTTAAAGGCTAAACCTTTTTTGACACTTGTTGCTTACAAGTTAAAATCAATATTTTTTGCTAGAAAATTACTTAGAACCCCCAAACATTATATATATATATATATATATATATATATATATATATATTAACTATATGTAGCAGAGACCCTAGGAAAAAATACATTTCAATGAATTAAAAAACTAAACAGTAAAGTTAGCCCAATTTTTTTGTATAATGTGAAAAAATGATGTTACGTCGAGGATCATGATCTTTATTCTAAGCAAAAAAATTGTGATCCTCATTTTATCCAGAATCGTGCAGCTCTAGTTAAAAGCAAACAAAATTTGGGAGTACCTTAGAATGGCATTTGTCAGGTCTGTGAATATACTAAGAATTTTCATATGAATGAAAAATCTACTAGTATATGGTCAGCTATAGGGTGATAATGGGAATGTCCCTCATATGCTTCCCTACTAACCCTTGTAACCTGGACATAGTTATCAGAGAGCATAAGATAAAGATTCTGAAGGAAACATTTTGTAATTCTAATGGTAGAATGCATGAACAGAAAGAAACCAAGAGGAGATGAGAGATGGTGCCCCCCACACTCTCACAGCAGACTCATATCTGAGGCCCCTTTTTCTGCCACAGACAGCACTGGAGCCTAAGAGTTTCTTGTCACCAGACAAGCTTTCCGCAAGGTTTATCCTTGTGATTGCATTATTTTGTTTCTGTAATGTTTTGTAATAAATTACATGCTATAATATCTCAATGTGTCTACCTTCCTATAGTGTCCAGCAGCATCTGCTGCGTTATTGTGCAGTAGATTCCATTTCCTGTCCACAGCAGGAAATTTCAGCCTGCAGCACTGATGTGCAGCAGGACGTTTCTACCAAAAACCCTTCTATCATTGCTATTATTAACTGTCTGAAGCCTGAGGTTGTAAGAAATTATTTTTTGGGGAAAAGTTATGTTGCAAGCAAACATCCTGGGAGTTGGAAGTATACCCTGCAGGGAAAGAAGTGAGTTCTATGTAGACCTCATAGTTACCTTTCAAATGTGTTTTTTCATGTTCTTACGGCTCAACCCAGAAACTAAATTGACTGGATTTTACCCAAAGCGAAAGTATATATTTTGTTTTAAAATATATTTAAAGAGGAACTCCACTTTTGCTGAGAAAAAAAAAAACAATATCATCTGGGTGATCTATGTATTGCAAGGATTTTAACAAACTTTGGTGCAGGGTCCTACCTGTTTCTGCTCTGAAGAAATAGGGGTTTGTTGTCTGCAGAGTGAATCTGAATGGGACTGGACTTTTTCATTAGTAATCAGCTGGCTTACTACTGTTCTAATGAGAAATGTTGCAGGGTCTGCATTTCTTTAGAAATTGTTAAAGTGGTATTAAAGCTTTGTATATAATCATTATAAATATGTATCTTTTTAGTATAAAACAAAGTGCTTTAGTGCAAAGTGCATTTCCTTTCAGGGAAACGGCTAAATACAAAGATGAAATACATATATTGGGGCTGTTTTATCTACCAAATGATTTGTAAACCATGTTCAGAAATCACACAGCACAATCCTGCTTGGCAGAGAAGGAGACCTGATTTTCCATTTCTTCAGTTGCAAGTGGTTGTAAAAGTTGTGATTTTTTTTTTAAGCTAACAAACACATTATACTTACCTGCTTGTTGAGTGGTTTTGCACAGAGCAGCTCCGATGTTCTTCTTTTCAGGTCTCCAGCCAGCACTCCTGGCTCTTCCTCCTCGAGCAGTGCCCCCAGAGAAAGCTATGTGCCAATGGGCTCCCACTGCTGTCTCGGCTAATGAGGAGGGAAAGCCCTGGGACAGCCAAGGCTATCGTGAACATTCCTGGATCACAGGGAGCTCAGGTAAGGATTGGGGCTACACACAGAAGGTGTTTTACCTTCATGCATTTCTGGGGTTGTTCTGTACATCATTGCATTGAATTTTACATTTACACAAGAGCTGCAGATTGAAAATAAAAGCTAAATTTTAATGACAGTCAATTACAATATGACACGTGTAACAATTGTAAATGCTATATTATTATTTTTTTTAATTGCTGTTTTTTTCCCACGAAAGCTTTAAATTTATATAATGGTTTTTGGCAAATAGTACTATATTATCAGTCTTGTGTGCAAGCAAGACACAATGAAAATAAATGATACCAATATTTGAATGTCTTGCTAAAACATCAGTAGGTCATTTTACACAAGCAGACTCAGTCTTAGTCACAAGTATACACAAATGCTACCAGATTTACTGACACTCTAGTTATTTATGATCTAATAGTGGTGACATCACCATGCCAGAATGTCTATCTTTTCCCTCATGTTGTGCTGATTTAACCATTTAGTAAAATAAATAAATAGGAAATGCAGGGGGGGGGGGGTTACTTCTTTACCGAGAGACGTAAATTGCAGCAGAAGATCTCATAAGGTAAATATGAGAATCCTACTGGAATTTAAATCCGCTTAAAGCCACCAGAAATTAAAGCAGCGTTGAATGGATTTAACCACTAAAGCCTAATTAAATCCTATAAATGTATGACAGGAACACAGCTAGGCTGCATACGCAGTAACAAATATGCTATTCTAATTCTTTAGGTCAGGGTTCCTCAACCAGGGTTCCAAGGAACCCTATGATTCCCCCAGAGGTTGCTAGGGGTTCCTTGAGCAAGGAGCAATATCTGCCTCTCAGAAAAAGTACTCACTGACACAATTGATCTATTTAGCTATCCATGCGTGGGTAATCCTTCCCAGAGGCCATCACACAAATGTATCATGAATTGTAGATATAGTCATTTTTAGCAGGGGTTCCCTGAGACTAGGAAGTTATTTCAAGAGTTCCTCTGTGTTGAAAAAAGTTGAGAAAGCCTGCTTTAAGATATTCGCTAAATTCTGCAGCACTAGGAAAATCAAAATCTTTCACACACAAGCAGCGACCAGCTCCCTTGTAGTCTGAAACATCAACTGAACACTGCTCTAATAAATATGCTCTCACTCCAAGATCAGTGCTGCTGATTAGAGCAGTGTTCAGGGGGCATTCATGTCAAACAGCTGGGCTTCTGCTTGCATGTGAGAGCAGCAGTCCATCTCTACTAGTACTGCTGGCACAGGGTTTTTAGCCCTTGCTGGAACACTTAAATGAAAAAAAAAAAAAAGGCATATTAATTACTGTATATGTAGCCTGGCTCTGCTGCAGTAATAAATTAAGAAGATACATTTGCACTTGGATCTCCATGCAATTACATGCACAGTTAAAATACCTGACATACAGTATACCCGTGACGACCGCTCCATACGGGGTGCAGGGGTGCTGGTCCCCTAACCCATGTGTCTGGGCCCTAATCTACATGCAGGGCTCCGGACACATGGATTTCAATGTTTTTTTATTTGAAGTACGTGATTAGAGCCTGAGGCTCTAATGCGCTTTAAAAAAGGGTGTGCTCAGGGTGCAGAGCACTGTGCCCTGAGCCCACCCAGTTGTATGACAATAGCAAATTAAAGTGGTAGTAAACCCCCCTATCATTTTCAGCCAAGGAAGCTGCCATCTTGGCCTCCATTTAATCTACAAATGCCTTGATGCTACACATGTGATCAGCTATGACTCCAGCAATTGGATGGTTTGACAGTTTGGTTTAGAGCACAGCCAATGGGAGTGTTACATTTCTGGCACGTGCCGGAAATGTAACTGGTTTTTAAACTGTTAAATGGATGGGTTAACTACCACTTTAATATTCACTGTTGTCTTGCTGATTCTCCTCCTGGCCAATCAGAAAGTGGGCCCTGAGACCCAATTGGCCAGGGAGGAGTCTTAGGAGTCAATTGGGTCTCAGGACCCACTTCTTAATCGGCTGGGAGGAAAAGTAATGGCCCAGTGTCATGGCAAGCTGCAGCAGGTGAAGGGGCACCTTCCAGGAGCCCTACCCTGGATCACCAACACATAAGGACATAGGACATGGATGGCATCCGACCCATCGGCGTGGGGGGGCTAGTGTGAAGGGGCCGGGGCAGCTTCCAGGAGCCTCCACCACCTCTGTCTCCCGCAGGGGGGGTGACTGGCGCGGTGAGGTTGGCAGGTTTGTTCGCCACTCCCCTAAAATATTGAGCAACAGCCGCCACAGCAGTATACTCTATGTTAAATATTCTGTCAAAAGATTTGCGATTTTGTGCAATCCTGTAATTTACTCACTTTTGCCACACTGCACACCAGGGGCGTCGGGGGGGGGGGCTGAGGGGGGCTACAGCCCCGAGTGGGCCTAGGAAAAGCCCCAGGTCTTGGGCCATCAAACACTATTAATAGCCCCAAGCCCCGAGTGAGCAGCTGTTTACAACAAGAAGACTAACGTGACACGGTAGCACCTATGATATACATCATGTCACTGGTCAAATCCCGTGCCCGGGACCTGTGATGTGATGTCCATTAAAGTGCACTGCCCACCACATTGGTGGAAGAGCGAGCAGACAACAGGATCACCAAACGGGCTTGGGAGTGGCTATCAAATTTACCTTTGGGCTGAAGCCCCTGGTCTTTTTCCCACCTAGCAATGCCCCTGCTGCACACCCAGAAAGATGACTCTACTATGCTGCTTCAGCTTTCCTGCTTCCAGAGTCAGATCCCTGCTAACTGGTTGTCATGATTGTAAACCCTTACATGTATCAACTGAAGTGACTGGCCTCAGGTAATTTACTGCATAGAGATTTAATAAATCCTCCTACATAAGTTGTACCTGTTTATCCGTGCCATGTCTTCTCTACATCCATTCAAATTCCAGAACTTACACAGCATTGCTCAGGTCCAGAGGGCAGAGGGCAGGAATCTGATATCACGCACTGCACAACATACAGCAGGGAGCTGAGTGTAATCTGGGACCAAAAGTGGAGGGACACACTCCCCTCTACACAGCCTCATAGGAAAACATTCAAAGATGCTTTGTGCTTGAGGTGGGAGGTGAGGTGGCTCCTGGGGTTGTCTGATGTTAGTGAAGACTGTCAGAAGTGACTCATGCAGATATCAGAGAGATAACAGAGCAGACAGAAATGACACTCAGTCCTTTGGATCAAAGCAAGTACATACTATAGAAAGACATGTTTTGTTAATTTTTCTCTTTTAAATAAATATTTATTAAACATTTAATTTTTTATTTCAGAGGTTAACAACTACTTTAACCACTTCAGCCCCATAACGATTTACCCACTTCCTGACCAGGCCATTTTTTATACGTGCTATGTTGCTTTAACTGACAATGGCACATTTGTGGGACGCTGTACCCAGTCCTTTTTTTCCCTCAAATAGAGCTTTCTTTTGGTGGTATTTGATCACCTTTGCGTTTTTTATTTTTTGCGCTATAAGCAAAAAAAGAGCAACAATTTTGGTAAAAAAAAAATATATATTTTTAACTCTTTTGCTATAATAAATAATCCCCCCCAAAAAAAAAAAAAAAAAAAATTCTTCATCAGTTTAGGCCAATATTTATTCTTCTACATATTTTTGGTAAAAAAAATTGCAATAAGCGTATATTGATTGATTTGCATAAATGTTATAGCGTACAAACATAGGGGATAGATTTATGGCATTTTTATGGCATTATTATTATTATTATTTTTTACTAGTAATGGCAATGATCAGCAATTTTTAGCGGAACTGCAACATTGGGGCGGACAGATAGGACACTTTTGACACTTTTTTGGACCATTGACATTTATACAGTGATCAGTGCTATAAAAATACACTAATTATTGAATAAATTTCACTAGCAGGGAAGGGGTTAACACTAGGGGTGATCAAAGGATTAATTGTGTTCCTTGGGAGGTGTTTCTAACTGTGGGGGGTGTTGACTAGGATCATAGAGAGAACGCTGTTCCTGATTACTATGAACAGCAGATCTATCTCTATTTCCCTGACAGAATGGGGATCTGTCTGTTTTCATTGACAGATCCTTGTTCTGTGTCTCCTCCCCATGATCTTGGGTGGCCAGCAGACATTGCGGCCACCAGCCATGCACATCAGCTCCCCCAATGTGCATCGGGCACACGCACGCCTGCTATAGCTATTTAAAGGGCCGCCGTACAGGTACGCCGATTTGCAGAAACGTGCCGACCTGCTGGCTAGTCGGTAAGTGGTTAACCACTTAAGGACCGGAAGGATTTCCAGCTTTAGGACCGGAGCCCTTTTTGCGATTCGGCGCTGCGTCGCTTTAACTGACAATTGCGCGGTCGTGCGACGTTGTACCCAAACGAAATTGGCGTCCTTTTTTTCCCACAAATAGAGCTTTCTTTTGGTGGTATTTGATCACCTCTGCGTCATTTCTGATCGCCGCTATAAACAAAAGAAGAGCGACAATTTTGCAAAAAAACCCAAATTTCTTACTTTTTGCTAAAATACAAATCCAAAAAAAAAATATAAAAAAACATTTTTTTTCACCGTTTTTGGCCGATTTATATTCTTCCTCATATTTGCGATAAAAAAAATCGCAATCGGCGTTTATTGATTGGTTTGCGCAAAAGTGGCCGCGTTTACGGATGATGAGAATTCATTTTTGGGGTTTTTATTTATTTTTTATTTTTTACTAAAAATGGCGGCGATCTGCGATTTTTAGCGGTACTGCGATATTGGGGCGGACATGTCGGAACGTTTTGACACTTTTTTGGGACCATTGGCATTTATACAGCGATCAGTGCTATAAAAATGCACTGATTACTGTGTAAATGCCATTGGCAGTGAAGGGGTTAACCTGCAGGGGGCGCTCTAAGGGTTAACTGTGTTCCCTGGGCGTGTTCTTACTGTAGGGGGACTTGCCTAGCTGGGGAAAGGAAGTGGTCACAGCCTTCATGTACGAGAAGGCTGTGATCACTTCCCTTCCCCCTCACACAGAGCGGAGGTCCGTGTTTACATACACGGACCCCGGCTCATTCGCTCCGGGGGGGGCATCGCGGGTGGCCGGCGGCAATCGAAGCCGCCGCACCCGCTCCCCGGCCCCCCCCGAACACAGTTGTGACTCAGTGTTCTTCCTGTGAGCCATGTCCCTGCCTGATCCTTGTTTCTGGTTCCTGTGCCTGATTCTGACCCTCGTACCTGTTCCTGTGACCTGCTCCCTGGTTCAATTACCTTGTTCCCTGCTCCCTTTGTTTACATCCCACTCCTGATCTTGCCCTGCCTCCCACTCCTGACCTTGCCCTGCGTATGTGTGCTTCCTCCACTTGTACTTAGTTTATCATTTGGGTTTCTGTACTATTATATTTATTTCTCATTTACATGTTTATGGTTTACTGGTGTTGGAAGATTATTATTTGTCTCAATAAACTTCATTTAACTTTATTCAATCTGGTTCCTGATTTTGTAAGGTACAGCTCACTAATCTAGTCATCCTTGCTGGATACCTGCAGTCAATTTCAAAGCACTCCTATTTCAATCCTGCCAAATCACACATCAATCCATAAGGTTTACAGATATGTGCATCACTTTACTTATCTAAAGAAAGAAATACAAATAAATTAAAAAGTAATAAAATGGTATCCTTTCCAATTAAATTGATTGTAAAGTTTTTTGGGTTTTTTTTTCAAATTAACAAACAGGTTATACCTACCTGCCCTGTGCAAGGGTTTTGCACAAAGCAGCCCCGATTCTCCTTTTCTGGGAGCCAATTTCCATGGGGGCACCCATGCAGGTGCACTCCCGAGTCCTGCTGTCTGTGTCACTCGGCCCGGCCCCCCGACTCCCATGTCACTGGATTTGATTGACAGTAGCGAGAGCCAATGGCTCCTGCTGCTATCAATCTGTCCAATGAGGATCAGAGACAGCTGCTGGGCTCATTCTCGTCGATGGAACAAAGTTCAGGTAAGAAAAAGGGGGGTTCTGGGGGGCTGCTGCAGCACATATGCATTAAGGTGAAAAACCATGAGAATTTACAACTCCTTTAACTTTGAATTGTGCAAATACAGTTCATTGTCATGTATGGGTAGGAGCTATGACACATTAATATTTGTGACATCATAAGCAAACTTCCTGGCCTAAATATAGTGCCTAAAAAGAGTATTCATACCTCTTGAAATTTTCGACATTTTGTTATGTTACAACCAAAAACGTAAATATACTTTACTGGGATTTTATGTGATAGGCCAACACAAAGTGGCACATAAATGTGGAGTGGAAGGAAAACGATAAATAGTTTTAATAATTTTTACAAACAAATATCTGAAAAGTGTGGCGTGCATTTGTATTCAGCCCCTCTGAGTCACCTCGCTGCAATTACAGCTGCAAGTCTATTTTAGGGATGCCACTACCAGCTTTGCACATCTAGAGAGTGACATTTTTGCCCATTCTTCTTTGCAAGTTCTGTCAAATTGGATGGAGAGCGTCTGTGAACAGCAATTTTCAAGTCTTGTCACAGATTCTCTATTGGATTCAGGTATGGACTTTGACTGGGCCATTCTAACACATGAATATGCATTGATCTAAACCATTTCATTGAAACACATCAAAAAAAGTTCCAGGCGCTCCTGAACATTTGCAAGCACTGAATTAAGATGTTGATCGGTTTAAAAGGCTAGAGGGCCGCAGCACTCAGACCCAGGAGACAGGTGTGCAGCAGAAAAGAACATCATATGACGGTGTACTGGACCACAAAAGCACATATAGCCATCGGTGGAAAAAAAGATAAAAACAGTCACTTTATTAATAGTCAGCTGATGTTACACAAACAGGTGTGAGTGAACTTACACCTGTTTGTGTGTAACATCAGCTGACTGTATTTCACCTCCACCCCAGTTTCTGTTTCAGCATTATCTGCTGGCAGGTGAACCTCCGCCCTGATCTCAAGTCTTTTGCAGACTCTACGGATTTTCTTCTAAGATTGCCCTTTATTTGACTCCATCCATCTTCCCATCAACACTGACCAGCTTCCCTGTCCTTGCTGAAGAAAAGCATCCCCACAACATGATGCCATATTTCATGGTGGGGATGTTGTGTTCAGGGTGATGTGCAGTGTTAGTTTTCCGACACACATAGCGTTTTGCTTTTAGGCCAAAAAGTTAAATGTTTGTCTCATCTGACCAGAGCACCTTCTTCCACATGTTTGTGGTGTCCCCCATATGGCTTCTCACAAAATGCAAATGGAATTTTTTATGGCTTTCTTTCAACAATGGCTTTCTTCTTGCATTCTTACATAAATTCCAGATTTGTAGAGTGCACGACAAATAGTTGCCCTATGGACAGATTCTCCCACCTGAGCTGTGGATCTCTGCAGCCCCTCCAGAGTTACCATGGGCCTCTTGGCTGCTTCTCTAATTAATGCTCTCCTTGCCCGGCCTGTCAGTTTAGGTGGACAGCCATGTCTTGGTAGTTTTGCAGTTGTGCCATACTTTTTCCATTTTCAGATAATGGATTGAGCAGTGCTCTGTGAGATATTCTCAGCTGTTAGATTTGTTTACAATCTAACCCTACTTCACAGCCGATCACTTCAAATGTAAACAGAGCGGTAACTCACTGTTACCAGTTCTTCTCTCCTCACACAGTGTCCAGTGTGAGGAGAGAAGAGCTGGGATCAGTGAGTTACTGATCTGTATAGTAAAATCACACTGTCACTGACCTTCCCCTGCTCCCCCAATGCACCTGTCACCCAACAGTCACCACATATGCCCCCATAAAGGGTACCTGTCATCATAAAGTGTACCTGTCCTCAGACTGCCATCATAAAGAGCACCTGTCACCCATCACGCGTCAGTGACCGTGGCATGTCACCCGTCACCCGTCACTGACCACCGCCAGTCACCAGTCACCCGTCACTGACCACCGCCAGTCACCCATCACCCATCACTGACCACCACCCGTCACCCATCAGTGACCACCGCCAGTCACCCATCACCCATCAGTGACCACCGCCAGTCACCCATCACTGCCCACTGCCCACTGTACGGTGCCAGTGACTGCGCACTACCCACTGTCCACGAGAAATACTACCGTCAGACTCCTGTCCATGTGAAATACTACTGTCCATGGGAAATACCCCCGTATACACCACTGACAACCCACTGTCCACGTAACCCCCTCGTCCCCTTCCAGTCACTGTCACACTAAAATGATATGTCTAGTCATTGAGTGACTAGGGTCGAGAAGAGAGGAGTGTGACCTGTGACACACTCCTCTCTTCTTGACCATTGT
>BLSH010277349.1:228317-260281 GCA_018402905.1 Glandirana rugosa
AAAAAATGTTTATTTATAGACTTTTCACACCATACGTAAACATAAATCGGGGGAAATGAGACTATGGGGATTGATTTTAGATCACCTTGGTTAACGGAAATCTTCAGTGGATTAAACATTTATCTCAGGTGAACACACATTAAATTAGTGTCATATTTACGTCGACAAGACACTTCGGGAGTCTCCAAACAATCTCTTGGAGTCACTTGTTTGGCGTAGTACTTCCGGTTCCTTGTGTTGACCCCTCCTAGTGATTAAATACCACCAAAAGAAAGCTCTATTTGTGTGAAAAAAAGGACGCAAATTTCATATGGGTACCGTGTTGCATGACTGAGTAATTGTCATTCAAAGTGTGATAGCGCTGAAAGCTGAAAAATGGCCTGGACAGGAAGGGGGTTTTCGTGCCAGGTACCGATGTGGTTAAACTTCTCCACAACTTTATCCCTGACCTGTCAGTTGTGTTCCTTGGCCTTCATGATGCGGTTTGTTCACTGAGGTTCTCTAACAAACCTCTGAGGGCTTCACAGAACAGCTGCATTTATACTGTGATTAAATTACACACAAGTGGACTCTATTTACAAATTAGGTGACTTCTAAAGGCAATTGGTTCCACTAGATTTTAGTTAGGGGTATCAGAGTAAAGGGGGCTAAATACAAATGCATACCACACTTTTCAGATATTTATTTGTAAAAAACAATTGAAAATCATTTATCATGTTCCTTCCACTTCACAATTGTGTGCCGCTTTGGGTTGGTCTATCACATAAAATCCCAATGAAATACATTTACCTTTGAGGTTGTAACATGACAAAATGTAGAAACTTTCAAGGAGTATGAATCGTTTTTCAAGGCACTGTAAAAAGGCACAGATTGATTTTAAGATACAATAAGCTAAGATATCCAGCCAAAATGATATTTCCTTAGCTAAACTAGTGAAGATTATTTGCAACGAGTTGCTGTGCATTGCATATGATCCACACCTCTGGAGTATTACCTGTCTCTGTTGGATCAAGGCTGACAAGTAAAACAGCCTACAAAACATTTAGAAAGCTCATTTAAATTGCTTCTGATTGATTTCCTGTATATGTATTTACATTTTAAATGCAATAACAGTCATTCATGTTATCTTAGAAGTTGCTGAAAAGAAATAGTGTTATAGGAGATGGCATGATTACATGTAAATGACAGCCACATCAACCACAGTAAGTGTGATGTCTTATTTTTTTATTTATTTTTTTAAAGGTACCTGAAAGCACATCTTTACTACGAATAAATCTACATTAGACTTGAATAATGTTGTTTTTAAGATATTCTTAAATTTTTTATAGAATTTATAGCTAAGGACATTACCTTTTGTGTATAATCAACTTTTAAAAGAAAAGCTTTAAAATTGAATGCCAGGCAAATAGCTAACAGCTAAATACATATGGAAAGTACATACATGGGAGGTGTCTGCCAAATTATTTGTATTTCTGTCCACTCATTGTGAGTTTTTTCACAACCCCATCAGATAACACAGCCAGCCTGCACTGAACTGTTCTCTAGTATTTTTAAGTACTATGACTGGGCCTTGTCCAAGCCTCAAGGTTGTGATTGAACAGTGACGGAGAGGTAGCAGACTGATGAGCTCATTTCTCCATCACTATACTCTCTCCTCACTACTTACTGACTCCTTGTGCTACTCCTTCACCTTAAGCCTAGTACACACAGGCTGAATGTCAGACGGCATTGGCCGATTCAATAGAAACCGGTTGACATTCGACCCATGTGTACTGGAGTGGGTCTGGCAGAAGCCGGCCGAATGGCATGACCAAAAAAAAGGTCTGCTGATCAGCTCCCTATCCCAATGGCTGAGAGTGCTGACCGGAGTGTCCCCCCATCAGAACATAATAGAACAGTAGGGGAGATCGCTGTACTAACATTGGATAATTAGTACAGCAGCACCTCCTGAGCTGTCAGATTTTTTTTCATTCAGCCCTGCTGGGTAGAATGAGAATAAAAAAAAAAACTACTAGTGTTACAAGGCTTTACAGTCTGTGATTCACTGCAGGAGGCTGACACCAAGTCAAATTTAGATTGTTAAACTAGATGCTTTTTAAAACATGCAGACTTTTTTTTATTAAACTTCTACCTGCTTTTCACTATCTGGACTCCCATAGCAGTTCCACCGCTGTAGCCCATTATCCACCACCCTAAGTTTTTAAATTTCTGAAAGTCTGCCTTTGCAGAAGACAACATGGGTAAAAGTGTTAGAGCTTGGTGACTGGCCATTCAAGTGCACAGCTTAAAGGAAGGAACAAGCACTTTATGCTGCCTTGTGACAGTCTAGTGTGTGCCTGAAATGAAGGTATGTGGCATGACTGTGACTGAGAGTGCCATTTCTGCCATGTGGCTGGGACTGGACAAGTTTTGCCTGAAAGAACAGACAAGGTTGTGTAGCTGTTAGTAAGGAGGCTGCAAATTATTCATTGCCTATGCTGTTGGACTAGACGCATGCTCCTGTGAGGGAAGAATTTCTGTTTACCTCTAGAATGCACACTGGTAAATGGATGGATTCCTTGAATTTGTTCAGTGTTTTATGGTTATCCATACAATATGCTCAATTATACCAGAGATTGTTATGTCATCATGCATATGTCATCATGCATATGCTCAGCAGGCCTAAAGTGATAACTGCATTGACTTGCCTTAGATGAAACCATCCCACATAAGCTGTATTTGTTTATCTGTAGCCTCTCTCCTCTACGTCCTTTCAAAGTACACATTCAATGGTATTTCTCAGCTTCCAGGAGGCAGGGATCTGTTGCCACACACTGCACAGCAGGGAACTGAGGGTAATCTGAGATCAGAATCATCACACACCCCTCTACACAACCTCACTAGAAAACATGCACATCTGAAGCTGTCAATCATCTGTTGTGCACTGGAAGAGTAGTTGGATGTCGCCATGTATTGCCTCGTGTTGGGAAAAACTGTCAGGAGACAGCAGGGAGTGGGGATATGATGTTATACACTGCACAGCAGGGAGCTGAGTGTAATCTGTGACCATAGTGAAGGGAATGGACACACACCCCTCTACACAGTCTCACTAGAAAACATGCACATCTGAAGCTGTCAATCACCTGCTGTGCACTGGAAGAGGAATTGGATGTCACCATGTATTGCCTGGTGTTGGGAAAAACTGTCAGGAGAAAACAGAGAGTAGGGCTATGATGTTATACACTGCACAGCAGGGAGCTGAGTGTAATCTGAGACCATAGTGAAGGAAATGGACACACACCCCTCTACACAGTCTCACTAGAAAACATGCACATCTGAAGCTGTCAATCACCTGTTGTGCACTGTAAGAGGAGTTGGATGTCACCATGCATTGCCTGGTGTTGGGAAAAACTGTCAGGAGACAGCAGGGAGCAGGGGTATGATGTTATACACTGCACAACAGGGAGCTGAGTATAATCTGAGACCAGAGTGGAGAGAATGGACGCACGCCCCTCTACACAGTCTCACTAGAAAACATGCACATCTGAAGCTGTCAATCACTTGCTGTGCACTGGAAGAGGGCTTGGATGTCACCATGCATTGTCTGGTGTTAGGGTATATTGTCAGGAGAGAGCAGTCAGGACCCACACTAGGTGCTATGCACGGAGGCAAGTACACACTATATGAATATATGATATGTTCATTTTTCAGTTCAGATGTTTAAAACTACTTTCATGTACTTATAGTAAAACATTAATGAAAGGAATATAGGGGCTGCAATTGGTGGACTTCCTCAGAAAATGGTAGTTATCTGGCTGGCTTTGCTTACCTACTGACTGCAACAATTTTTAGTGTCAATAATTATTGGCCTGAAACAAGTATTCAAATTAGTCATAGAAATGTCCTTTTTCTGCATGTTTGTATATATGTAAGCTAAAGGGCCAGCATGACAATCATCAATGGAAGTAGCATTTTCGGAAGGAGAACAGCATAGACAGTCTTTGTATTTCTTCCATGACATGCATCTGTCAATAAACTTTTACAAAGGAGGTCTTACTGTTGATTAAAACTGGTCATGCACCAGAAGAATTTTGTTCAAAAAAAGATTATTTGCTGAACATTTGTTCAAATTTCTAATAGTTAATGGGGTCACATTGACAATTGTTCTCTATTGTAGTAATGGGAAACACTGAAAAAGCATTGAACAAACAAAATTCTAACTGTAAATGTGTTTTCATTTTGGAAAAATCATACTTATTGTAATGTGCATGTACATCCTGAAATCACATGTAGAATGCAAAACACTGGCATGGCAATCAAGAAAATAATTTAGGGTTTTCATACAAAATTAGTTGAATCCATAATTGGCACTATTGAATGCTTAAACATACAAATGTTCTGATTTCTGTACAAACATTCAAATACAATTCTACTGGCATATGGCCAGCTTTAGGGAGAAATGTTTAGAAGAGAGGTTGATTGAAATTTGTGTTTAACCACTTAAAGACCACCTACCGCAGATATACTGCAGCAGGGCGGCTCTACTGCGCGAAACGACGTACCACAGTGGGCGGCGCCGATTGGACAGTGGGGGAGCCAATCAGCGGGTCAGACGGACCTGATGTCCGCCAGCCACCCACAAACACTCCCCAGAGAGGCAGAATGATGATCTGCCTATGTAAACAAGTCAGACCACCTTTCTGAAAGGGATTAAGATAGAGATCTTCTGTTACTGCTGAGCAGGAACATCGATCTCTGTCTTCATCCAGTCAGACCATCCCCCACACAGTTAGCAAGAACCTTCTAGGGACACACTTAACCCTTTGATGTCCCCTGATGTTATCCCCTTCCCTGCCAGTGTCCCATAGTTTGTAGACACTAAATATCCCATAGTTTGTAGACACTAAAACATTTGCACAAACCAATCAATATATGCTTATTGGGATTTTTAAAAAAAAAATATGTAGCAGAATATATATTGGCCTAAATTGATGAAGAAATTAGATTTTTTACATTTTTTTATTGGATGTGTTTTATAGCAGAATGTATAAAATATTGTTTTTTATTTCAAAATTGACATGTTTTTTTTATATCGCAAAAATCAAAAACCACAGAGGTGATCAAATACCACCAAAAGAAAGCTATATTTGTGGGGGAAAAAAGGACATACATTTTGTTTGGGTACAGTGTGGCATGACCGTGCAATTGACAGTTAAAGTAATGCAGTGACGTATCGCAATAAATGACCTGGTCATTAAGGGGGTAAAACCTTCCGAGGTTGAAATGGTTAAATAGGAGGTACCTCTATTCAACTGACTTCTCACCACTTTCAACTGACTTCTCACCACTGCCAACTCATGTATATTGCTGCCATAAAATTGATGCTCAATAATTATTTCATTTTCTTTGTTGTGTCTTGTTATATCTAGTACTTATAAGGGATGAAAGACACCCTAAGACATTTAGCCGCATTACTGTTAACTTGTACAAAGTACATTGTTTGTATTTCTGTATATGTACAATTATCAATAAAAGTTACTGTGTAAAGGAAAAGAAGAGACGTTGATTACCAGTTATTTTCACATAAAGTGACTTCCAACTGGAGTTGGACTACATTTTTTTGTTGATTCATTTTAACGAAAAGCTTTGTAGCTCCAATCCAATGAGTCAGAGTGGAGGTAAACCTGGATAAAAAGGATAGACAGGAAAATAATAAACTTGAACCTGATGAGTGTGAGTTTTTTTAACCTAGGTATATAACTAAAAGTGGGACTGCTCACAACTTTTGGAGCTTTCCAAGATCTGAGCAAGTATACTCAGCATATTTAAACATACATTTTTAAACTGATGTTTTATATCTTTTTTATTAGATTCTATAAGATTCCTTAAACACAGAGCTAAAGACAAGCCAGCTTAAGATTAATAAATGAACTTGCTCCTCCATAACTAGATTGGATGACCAATCTCCACTAACACATCTCATGCACAGCAATCTAAGGACAAGAGGGTGGAAAGCTTGATAAATGACTTTACAGAAGCTCCTAAGCTGAAATGATGAGATACTGTATATATATAAAAATTCTTACAGTATGTAGTGATACAGCCTATTAACCTTTCATCCAATTAAATTCCTGTGTTGTGTTAACTGTTTCATAAGTCCAATAAATATCACAAATAAAAAATAAATAAATAAAGTGCTTTACACCGTAGAGGCAACTGCCACCATAGTCATATCACCATATGTATAGGCTGTTATCTTTACAATGTAGGTGCTCCCTTTACCCTAATAACCTCAATAAAGGATACTGTTGATGCTGCTTCTCTACAGTTCAAAATGCAGTTCACATAGCTAACTCACACTGTAGTTCCAGCCGCAAGCAATCAACCTGCAATCCACTGCAATCTATCTTACACACACATGACAGTGGATACGGCTACAGAAGTCAGTAAGAGCGTATTTAAAAGTGAATTTACTGCTGGTTAGAGATATGTACATATTTCAATATCCATAGCCTAGCCACATACCTAAACGAAAGTGTTACTAAACACAGAACCCTGCATTCATTATTTCTGGTCTCCCACAGTACACAGAACATGGAAATGCAATTATTTTACTAACTTTAAACTGCAAAATACCTTTTCTCATCAGCACTATATAGCAGTCTTGTGATCATATGCTAATCACATGCACATTTCCCCCCTAAAAAAATAAAAACTCTCTAGCAGTACACACCAAACCGAGCATGTGCAGAGTGCCTCCTAGGGCTCTATGCTATTAGCAGATGGACTGGGGACAGTAAAAGAATGGAAAGATCAGAGAAGTTAGATTAAAATAGCCTTTTTATACAATGTGGAGGAGTAGGTTCCACAGTAACAAGCATGATTTACTGCATATACAGACTGATTTTACTGATCTGGGTTTAGTAACACTTTAAGAATGAGAAGGTAGAATAAGTTCTGCTTTAAGCCTCTTTCACATGGGACGGTTTCAGTTGTGATCAGCAGGGGATCTGTGAACGCATCCCCTGCTAAACTGAGCAGTGTGGGTCGATGACACATCCATGTACGCTCAGTATTGTACTCTGTGGACAGGGGCAGATCCCACTCTGCTCTATGTGTGGCCAGGAGTAAATGGACTCCATTGTCCATTTAGACCTGGCTTCCTCTGATCTGTTCTGCTTTTAAAATGAGGATGGAGTCCTCTTCCATTTTTTTTAGTGGACCTGTTCAGACTCTGAGGTAGTTGGATGTAAACTGACTTGTGTCCACCTGTCCATAGGGATGAATGGACCTTCCAATCAGGTCTGCCTGAAAAACTAACAGGTGGACCTGATCAGAATGCCCATTTAAGAGGGGTCTTAAGAATAAGAAGCTTTTGTATCTTCTCTTTGACCATTGATAACATAAGAGCACTATAATAATAATGTTAGATACATTTGTTTTACCATTTGAACCTTAATTGTGATTCTTAAAGTGTAACTTAACTTTTTTTTGACAAAAAAAAACATTAACCCTCTGGGCAATCTATGTACATTGAAAAGATTTTTAACAAACATTGTAGTGGATTCCTTATTTTTTCTGTTGTGAAAAATAAACTGTTTTTGTCACCATGTCCTTTCCAGACAGATTCCTGAATGTGAGGATTTGTGTTCATTATAACCACATACTATACGTTAATTCAGGGGTCTCGCGTTAATTGTTTCAACCAGGAAAGCTGAAATGTCTGTATCCCTTAGAAGTAGATAACCTTTAGAGTGAATCTTGCACAGCTATCTTAAAAAATCAGTGAGCCAATCACACATTCAGGAAAAGATATTTCTTGTGATGTTCCATACACTAACATGGTAAAGAAGGCCTCCAGGTTGCCATATTACATTGAGTTTTTTAAACATTAAAGGTTTGTTTACATCTTGTCTATTGGGCCACGTTTTTCTGCTCACCGTGTAGGATGTGAACTGGGCACATAAGTAGCAATTGCTTCCTATATGTCTTGCTTACACCATTCATCCCTGGTACCCAACCTGCAGCCCAGGGGTCACATGTGGCCCTTTGTCACTTTTTGTGAGGCCTGTCGTAGCACAGATTTATAGCAGTCTCATATGATACAGGTGAATCTAAAATAAAATTTATATCAAAAAGTTAATTTATTTCAGTAATTCAATTCAAAAAGTGAAACTCATATATTATATAGATTCATCACATGCAAAGTGATATATTTCAAGTATTTCTTTATTTTGACTTTGATGATTATGGCTTATGGCTAGTGAAAACTCAAATTTCAGTATCTCAGAAAATCTGAATATTATGAAAGAATATAATATTGTAGACAGATGATGTTTCTCTCTAATCAGCTAATTAACGCAAAATACCTGTAAAGGTTTCCAGAGCCTTTAAATAGTCTCTCAGTCTGGTTCAGTAGGTTACACATTCATGGGAAAGACTGCTGACTTGACAGTTGTCCAGAAAACAGTCATTGACACCCTCCACAAGGAGGGTAAGTCACAAAAGGTCATTGCTAAAGAAGCAGGTCATTCACAGAGTGCTGTAACCAAGTATGTTAATTAAAAGTTGAGTGGAATCAAAATGTGTGGTAGAAAAAGGTGCACAGCCTTAATCCTTGATGGATTGTGAAGCAAAGGCCATTCAAAAATTGGAGATTCATAATAAGTGGACTATGGCTGGATAAGTGGACTATGGCTGGTTTCAATGCTTCAACAGCCACCACACACAGACATATACAGGACATGGGCTACAACTGTCTCATTCCTTGTGTCAAGCCACTGCTAAACTAGAGACAATGTCAGAAGTGTCTTACCTGGGCTAAGGAGAAAAAGGACTGGGCTGTTGCTCAGTGGTCCAAAGTCCTCTTTTCGGGTGAAAGTAAATTTTGCATTTCATTTGGAATTCAAGGTCTCGGAGTCTGGAGGAAGAGTGGAGAGGCACGAAATCCAATTTACATAAGGGTCAGTGTGAAGTTTCCACAGTCAGTAATGATTTGGGGAGCCAAGTCATCTGTTGGTGTTGGTCCACTGTGTTTTATCAAGTCCAAAGTCTGCACAGCTGTCTACCAGGAAATTCTAGAGCACTTCATGCTTCCCTCTGCTGACCAGCTTTATGAAGATGCTGATTTCATTTTCCAGCAGGACATGGCACCTGCCCACCTTGCCAAAATTACCAATACCTGGTTTAATGATCATGTTATGACTGTGCTTGATTGGCCAGCAAACCCACCTGACCTAAACGCTATAGAGAACCTGTGGGGTATTGTCAAGTGGAGGATGAGAGACACCAGACCCAACAATGCAGATGAGCTGAAGGCCGCAATCAAAGCTTCCATAACCACTCAGCAGTGCCACAGGCTCATCTCCTCCATGCCACGCCGCAATGATGCAGTCATTTATGCAAAAGGAGCACCAACCAAATATTGAGTGCATACTATACTGTACATGGCCATACTTTTCAGTAAGCCAACATTTCGGTATTAAAAATCCTTTTTTTATTGGGTTTATGTAATAATTACATTTTCCAAGATGCTAAATTTTGGGTTTTCACTAGCTGTAAGCCATAATTATCAAAATTAAAAGAGTGAAATGCTTGAAATGTATCACTTGGTGTGTAATGAATCTATATAATATATGAGTTTCATTTTTTTAATTCAATTACTGAAATAAATTAACTTTTTGATATTCTAATTTTTTGAGATGCACCTGTATATCTCCAGTCTATGACTGCTTCCTGAAGCATGTCCCCAGTCTCCAACAACTCTGATAGCATGTTCATGGTTTCTGACAGTCTCCTGTAGCTTACCAGCAGTCTTTTACCATCTGTTGCATCATGGTGCCAGTCTCCAAGCATCTCCTTCATCATGTCTGCAGTCTCTGACCATCTCCTGTACAATGTCTGCAATCCCATACCATTTCCTGTATCATACCCATAGTTTCCGACCCTCTCCTTTATCATGTTAGCAGTCTCTGACTGTCTCTTACATCATATCTGCAATCTCTGACCATCTCCTGTACCATATCCACAGTCTCTGACCATAGTTTTCACAGTCTCTAACCAGCTCTTGTGTCATGTCTGTAGTCTTTGGCCAACTCCTGTATTATGTCCGCATTCTCTGACCATCTCTTGTATGATGCCAATATTTGTTGCCTATATTTTGTTGTGTGCCTGCTGTCTCTGACACTGAAAGTTCAATGAATTGTATGTGCAGACTTTGGTGATCTTGGGGGCTGCACTTGAGCCCCCTATTTCAAGAAAGTTGACCACAACTACCAAACATGTACAGTGGTGTGTAGAAAATTGCAGTTCAAAGGACATGGCGAGAAAAAACCCTTTTAGAAAATTACAGCGTTTTCAGAATTAAATGGAAAGGTAATTTGTAGTAACATTAAATTACAAAATGACTTCTAGGCAATTTTATATGCTATGTTATTACCAAAGTTGAGTTCTCTTTTAAGAAGAACTCATAATTTCCTACTCTTAGTGAACTGATTTGGTTCTCTGTTATTGCAAACTATATATTTTAAAAAGAAAATATAAGTACTGCCACTGTGTCACAAAAATTAATTAATCATGTTTTCTCTGTTACTAAGTCTACTTTTTTTAAAAGGGGTTAAAGCAGAAGGTCCATGTTACTGCAGCATAGACAATTATTTGGTCCTTTCTGGCTGCAGGTACAGTTGAATTCATAATCTCTCTGCTGGTGGTAAACTAATTAAATGCAATTAGATAATAAAGACACGCTGACATAATTAAAATAACAGGCAAATGATCAAATCTATTAGTAGTCCAAAAGCATTTAGAGCTGATTAATGCTAACACCTAATTGTGCCTGGTGTTAATAGGACACAAGGTAACCCCTCAAGTTAATTTAATGCCCATACGACAACATTACACTAATAGAAGATGATCGTTTCATTAAATTGCATTGTAACCCAATGTACTGAACAATTACTGGCTCACAAGACTGTATAGTGTAAAACTATGTTCAGCCAGAGTTGATAATGTTCCACTAATATTGTGGCAAAGCATTTAACCTGTGTTTGAGAAAATCGCACGAAAGGCAGAAACATGCTTACTGCATGCTGTCACTGTTTAGTGAAGCATCCCTATGATTTTATTACAGCTCATCAATTTATAAGAAGCATGAAAGATACACATGGGAATACCAATTCTCTACACATGCACACAACTAATTCTCCAACACACTGCCCTATTAGCCAGCAAAGGGGAGGGATTTCAACTAAATTAAGACACCCTTTTGTGTTTTGTGCACTTGTACAGAATGGCCACATGTTAATTCTGGCCGTAAATAATAATTAATAAAGGGAAAGTAAAAAACATCAAACATGATATTGTGTTTTATTATAGATGAATATATTCCTTACATTTTTTTTTTAGGAATGCTCATCATATTTTTAATAACATACAGGCAGGATGGCTGAAAATTAAAATCACATTTCAAATTAATTTTCAATATTATGACAGTCTAAACAACTCCAACATATTAAGTCCCAAATTAATTTAACCAGTTGCCTGCTGGGCACTCTTACCCCCTTACTGCTCAGGCCAATTTTCAGTTTCAGCGCTGTCACACTTTAAATGACAATTGCGCAATCATGCAACGCTGTACCCAGATTACATTTTTTGCATTTTTTCGACACAAATAGAGCTTTCTTTTGGTGGTATTTGATTGCCACTGGGTTTTTTATTTTTTGCCAAAAAAGTAAAAACAGACCAAAAATTTTGAAAAAAAAATATATTTTTCATATTTTGTTATAAAATTTAGCAAACAGGTAATTTTTTCTCTTTCACTGATGTGCACTGACGACACTGCACTGATGGGCACTGATAAGCCACACTGATGGGGATTGATGAGGTAACACTGATGAACACTGATAGGTGGAACTGATAGGCAGTGCTGATAGGTGGCACTGATGGGCACTGATAGGTGGCACTGATGGGCACTGATAGGCACTGGTAGGTGACACTGATGGATACTGATAGGCAGCACTGATAGATGACACTGATAAAGACTCACTGATGGGCACCACTGATAGGCACTGATTGGCAGCACTAATGAGCACTGATTGGCAGCACTAATGGGCACTGATTGACAGTACTGGTGGGCACAGGTGGGACCGCACTATTAATCAGGACACCAGTGCCCTGATTATTAGTGGCAATGTCCCTTTAACACAAGCCGGTTATTGGCTCTCTTCTTCCCTCCTCACGCTGACAGCATGAGGAAAAAATAGCAGATAACAGGCTTGTGTTTACAGCTGAATACGGGAGGATGTCCTTGTGACCACTCCCAAAGTAAACACATGCTGTAGTCATCTTTCGGCTATAGCACAGACAGGAAATGATTAAAATGTGGTGCACAAGCTTCGTAAAGTGAACAAATGCTCCCTTTACCCCCTGTGAATGAGTCAAATCCTCCTTTATGTGTGCATTACACACACTTATTTACCAGATAATTCAGCTTACAATGGGAGGGTTTCAATAACAGAGGCAGTGCTGGCAATCCAAAAAAAACTGGGCATCAATAGGTGAGGCCAGGAGCTGATTAACAAGCTACTGGTTAGGAATCAGCAGAGACAATGTTGGTAGCCATACACCCTACAACATCTTCTCATCATACTGTTGCGCAAAAAGGCACAGTCTACATTAGGGTGGAAGTGCTGCTCTGAATTAAAAAAAAAATAAATAAATGCAGGGTTTTTTGCAGGTAAAATGAAATGTGTATTTATTATTTTTTTTCTACGGAGTCTGCAGAGTCTTGCACCAGCAGGCTACTGCAGACTCTCAGCATAGCCGTCTGAGAGCTACACGCCATAAGTTGCAATGGCATTCATTCACAGGAGCCCCACACAGCTGTATTATTTTCAAACTGGGACAGTGGGTGCAGGGAAAGGATGCCCTTCCCAGTGCCACAGAGAGGGGGTTCGGGAGGGGAGGAGAGGCTGCAGAAGTTGGAACATGCTACATGTTTCTCCATATAGACAGGTAAAACATGTAACATGTTCCAAAGCTGAACGTATCCTTTAAAGCTAAGCCTTTTTGCCACAATATATACAGTATGTGTTATATAGGTGGCAAGAGGTTAAAAATCACCATCCCTGCTTTGAGACTTTGCCCCAAAATTTGCATTGTCCAACTGAACATTATTTAAGGGACTTTTGTATTTTGACTTAATCCTTTGCTATGATTCTCTGTCTGTATCTTAGATCATGACCTCAATAGCGCAAACTGGGGTTTGGGTTTGTAAAACTTCCTTCTAGCAAACCTTCCTGGTGAAAATCAGATGTTCCTCAAACTGGCCATACATGGATCCCTGCTGAGACTTGATCTATGTATGGTCAGGCTGATTGTACCTAAGCTGATTACTTGGGAAAAAAACAGCCTGCCAGATTTTTTACATCCTATTACTACCCGTGGTTATAGCCACTAGCAGTAACTATTGTGTTCTGCCATCCTGGAAGGCTCCCCGCTGAAATTATTAATAGCGTCTGGTCTTTGGGCAGAACAACAGTATAGATGGTCCACCTGGGAGAGCCCAATCCTTCCTGTTTCTCCACTGAGTTCATCTTACATGTAACATGATCTCTGAATAGGGGAGAGGAACATGTCATTCATATTAATTTCTCCTATTCAAAGAATATGATACATGCAGTGTAAAAAATGACAGAACTTTTCAATAGAGGAGGGGACGATACCCATCAAACCCATTTCACTGCTGATATGCTCAAAGCCCTAACGTTTTTAACCCCCTCAGTGCCAAGAAGTTCAGAGACAGAAAGAGTACTGGCATCCCTTCACAGAAGATATATAGAGGATCAGGTTGTTTGCGCAACATAGGACATACTTTACTACAGGTAAGTTAGTTTAGTAAAGCTTTAGAAAAAAAAACATTTTTTAGCTAAACATCAGTGTGTTTGATCCGAGCCACAACATGTTAATTTATATTAATGTATATATATATATGTATATATATATGTTCTATGTTCTGTTCTCTATATAGTCCTGATGAAGCTTGAAAGAGAAATGCGTTGACAGATGAGGAATTTACATATATGCTCAAGATTTGGCAAATTAGCCATGTAGCGCATGATATTTTATGTTCCATTAAAACAAATTACCTATACTCACAGCAAACATTAAGCTGTTTTTTTTTACTAAGCTATTTTGAAAGTGTTTTTAATATGATATGGAATAAAATGTATATTTTTTAAAACATTGCTGTGCTTCTTGTTATGCCAGTCTGACCTTGTTTTAGCTGTATTCTTTATACTATCTGAATGTGGCAATGGGTGCTTCTATTACATTTCAGCTAAATATCAGCTTTAGGGGAAAAATATAATACATCAAGCTCCATCTTACATATTAAAGAGAAAATTTGCATGCAATTTAATAAACAGCAAAACTCATAAAAGACTTATCATATCTCCACTAGGTTCATGGGTCATTGTGTTTCATCAGGGCTATACTATCAAAATCCTGTTCAAAGACACACTAATCTTTTTTCTGTGCCATCCTTCCTTAGTAGCAATCTATATATCAACCAGTTCAAGGTTTAAAAAGCCTTTATTCTGACTCTGCACCTTTATCCACAATGATTGAAGAACATGCATAAAGTAAAATCAATTAGGAATTGTACTCTTCCCTTGGATTGACTTCCTTATTAATTTTCAAAGAAATAACATGCAGTAGTACAATTTTGTATATTCAGGGTCTGTTAATAAATGTGATTAACTTTAAACACAGTGTATTTTTTGTCATCTTCCTACAGTTCATAATTTACAGCGAGTTGTGATTCTGAATTTAAAATACACACAGGACATTCTCTGCAGAATCTTTTCCACTTTCAGTGAATATAGCCTTTAGCCAAAGAACATGCCTGGTGCTCTGATTTTTGAAGAAACATGTGACTTACTCCATGTGACAGCACTGGGCCAAACAGAGTTGTAAAACAGGGAGTCCATAGTACCGTGTAAGCTTGACATTTGGATTTCACTGCTCTTTTCTCCTGCAGGTAAAGTCTAAGATCACTGAAAACATTTAACTCTTTATAAGGTTAATCTGTAAAGTGATATTAAACCCAGAGTACCAACTTCCTATAGATAATCCTTTACCACCTTACAATGAGAGTTGTATACACTGTATATATATATATATTATATAACTGTATATATATATATATATACAGTATCTCACAAAAGTGAGTACACCCCTCACATTTTTGTAAATATTTTATTCTATCTTTTCATGTGACAACACTGAAGTAATGACACAGAGGCGTAACTAGAACCTTCAGGGCCCCGGTGCAAGAAACCTTGGAGGGCCCCCCTAACCCCCTCCTTCACTTGGTCTCATGGCCCCCCCGCTGATTCCGAGGCCCTTTACTCCTGTTGTGGGACCCTTTCATGTGTTCTGCAGTGGGTTCCCTTCCTACCATCTTGGGCCCACCCCACAGTGGCAGTACACAACAGACATGTTACCAGCACACCAGGAAACTCCATATAAAGGCCAACGCAATGGCAGAACTACCAGGGTTGCAAAGGTCACACTTGTAACCGGGCCCTGGCATTCTGCTGCCATGGGCGTCCCTAGCCACCTCTTGATGTCATGCCCCTGCTATTGATATCGCTGGTCTGGCGTCTCTGTCTCCATGGCAGCGGTGTTAGTCTATTAGGACCCAGTGCTGGTTACATTATGGGGCTGATGGATGCATGGGGGGAGGGCTGCCACTATTGGTTGTAGACAGCTGAGCCCCCTGCTGGTCACCTAGCAGCAGTAAAGCCTTCTCTGTTGTCATGCTGATCGGGATATGATCCAGGTGATGCTCCCAGTTGGGTCTACTAAACACAATATTTATAAAAATCAAGAGTACAATCACATATATATCAACCATATGTTCTGCAGTCATGTGGGCTCCTTGCCTGGTAAGTCAAGGGCTCTGATCACTAAAACCACTATCATATTTAATATTAGATCTGACTGGGAGCATCACCTGGATCACATTCCGATCAGCATGTCAGAGAAGGCTATGCAGTGCTATTGATGCTAAGTGACCTGCGGGAGGCTCAGCTGTCTACAACCAATTGTACACGCCCTCCTGTGCATGCGCCCATCAGCCCCATAAAGCAGCCAGCACTGAGCCCTAACATGCTGCCACTGCTGCCATGGAGACCAGCGCCCTCAAAGCAGAGACAGGACAGCAACCCTAGTGGTTCGGACACTGGTCCACAGTTGGAGGATTCCCCCATCCACCTGGAATGTGTAGATCATATATATTTTTTCAGTGTAAGGCCCCTTTCACAATGGATGTTCTGTTCAGGTCCGCCTGGCAGTTTTTCAGGTGGATGCCTCTCTCCTCTATGGAACGACGAATGTCAGCGGTGACATGTCCGCTAACATCCGCCGCTCTCCAATCCTGTCTGTTAATTCAAAAAGGATGGAAACCCTATTTTTCCATCCGTCCGGGGAACGGTGCGGATGAAAACGGACAGACGGTCCGTTTTCATCAGATCTCCTATAGATCTCCCATAGAGGATAGTAGGGATCTGACAGATCTGTCTCCGCACAGTGAGTGGAGATGGATCTGTCATCCACCTGCTCAGCGCGGATCAGAGGTTTCCCGCTGAGCAAAAGGACAAGCCTGTGTTAAAGGGGCCCAATGATCGAACACAAAAAAAAAGCGAATAATGTATGGGCTGCATAAGTGCTAACTGGCATTTGGAAGAACAGAGGGGGGAGGTAGAAAGAAAGGGAAGAGAAGGGAGGGAAATATTGACAGTTCATTGAGCAAAGTGTAAATGCAGTGCTCACTCATTCGAGAGCCAAGGCTGGAAGCTGGTGGCCCAGTCATCGTTCACACAGCCAGGAATGTGCAGCTGCTGGCTGCTGTTCTTCATATGTCCCACGCACATCCCCCCTCTCTCTCCTGCATAGCTGTACGCCGGGATTGGAGAGTGGATGGATCGGGCAGATACAGGGGAACAGGTACAGGAGGAGGAGCAACTGTGTGCATAGCTCCTCTTGAGTCCATTGTTGGGAGGGGGGGTGAACTTGCTGGGCAATGTGTGAAATGAGTGTCAGAGACACTCCGCTCAGCTGCAGCCACTGGCCCCTAAATGTACAGACCGATCCTCCTGTCCTACAGATGGGAGAAATCAGTCTGTTTTCTCAAACTGTAGCAGGCAATACTGCTTGGGCCCCCCCACTCCAGGGCCCAGTTGCAATTTGAGGATGATCCACAGATGCTCAATAGGGTTTAGGTCTGGAGACATGATTGGCCAGTCCATCCCCTTTACCTCCAAGGCACCTTTACCCTCAGTTTCTTTAGCAAGGCAGTGGTCGTCTTGGAGTTATGTTTGGGGTCCTTATCATGTTGAAAAACAGCCCTGTGGCTCAATCTTCGAAGGGAGGGGATCATGCTCTGCTTCAGTATGTCACAGTACATGTTGGAATTCATGGTTCCCTCAATAAACTGTAGCTCCCCAGTGCCTGCAGCACTCATGTAGCCCCAGACCATGACACTTCCACCACCATGCTTGACTGTAGGCAAGACACACTTGTCTTTGTACTGCTCACCTGGCTGCTGTCACACACGCTTGACACCATCTGAACCACATAACGTTATCTTGGTCTCATTAGACCACAGCAAAACCCAATTTACCTGCGCTCAGGTTCATCAACCAAGAGACACGCAATAATGGCAAAGAAATTAGTAATCTCTATAGATGTGAGTATCCTTCCACACTCAATAGTCTTGCAGCCCTCCTCAGGACCATGGGCATCCAAAAGCACTAAGGAAGAAAAAACAAGAGAGGGGCACAATGATCTAGTGCAATACCGTTAAAAGGTTTATTAAAAATAATTTGAATAAATATATATACAAACAAACAGAGCAATGTAAAGGACACAGCAAGATGAATAGTGGACGATATGCCTCCAAGGCACCTTCGGATCTCCACCTCTCCAGCAGGGTGACTGGATGGTGTCCGTATGGCCAGGCTGATGTGTTTCCAGGGAGAACCCTCTTCCTCAGAGCCTCTCTGGGGCTGCATGAGTGCTGCTGGCACTGGGGAGCTACAGTTCATCGAGGGAACCATGAATGCCAACATGTACTGTGACATACTGAAGCAGAGCATGATCCCCTACCTTCAGACACTGGGCCACAGGGCAGTATTCCAACATGATAATGACCCCAAACACACCTCCAAGACAACCCCTGCCTTGCTAAAGAAGCTGAGGGTAAAGGTGCCTTGGAGGAATAGCGTCCACTATTCATCTTATTGTGTACTTTACATTGCTCTGTTTGTGAGTATATATTTTTATTCAAATTATTTTTAATAAACTTTTTAAACAGTATTGCACTAGGTCGGTGCGCCCCTCTCTAGTTTTTTCTTCCTTGTTTTTTCATCATCAGACCACATGACATGGTTCCAGTAATCCATGTCCTTAGTCTGCTTGTCTTCAGCAAACTGTTTGCAGACTTTCTCGTGCATTATCTTTAGAAGAGGCTTCCTTCTGGGACGACAGCCATGCAGACCAATTTGATGCAGTGTACGGCGTATGGTCTGAGCACTGACAAGCTGACCCCCAACCCCTTAAACTTATGCAGCAATCTGGCAGCACTCATACGTCAATTTCCCAAAGACAACCTCTGGATGTGAGCGTGTACACTCAACTTCTTGGGTCGACCATGGCAAGGCCTGTTCCGAGTGGAATCTGTTCTGTTAAACTGCTGTATGGTCTTGGCTGCAGCTCATTTTCAGGGTCTTTGCAATCTTCTCATAGCCCCATAGCATCTTTATGTAGAACAACACTTCTTTTTTTCAGATCCTCACAGAGTTCTTTACCATGAGGTGCAATGTTATGTTGAACTTCCAGTGACCAGTATGAGAGAGTGAAAGCTATAACACCAAATTTAACACACCTGCTCCTTGCTCAAACCTGAGACCTTGTAACACTAACGAGTGACATGACACCGGGGAGGGAAAAATGGCTAATTGGGCCCAATTTGGACTTTTGTACTTAGGGGTGTACTCACTTTTGTTGTCAGTGGTTTAGACATGAATAGCTGTGTGTTGAGTTATTTTGAGTGAACAGCAAATTTACACTGTTATACAAGTTGTACACTCATTACTTTACATTGTAGCAGAGTGCAATTTCTTCAGTGTTGTCACATGAAAAGATATAATAAAATATTTACAAAAATGTGAGGGATGTACTCACTTTTGTGAGATATTGTAAAAAAAAAAAAATATATATATATATATATATATATATAAACAGCAACATAATTGGCCCAAATACCTTGTAGAAGAGTTTGAATACCGAGGTTACCTAACATCTCTCATTTGCTCACCCCGCCTATGCACTCTGAGATCTGGATGCTGAGCTAAGAATAGTTCTGTATGACTAAAAATGTCTCTCTTGGAAGTAGAAAGCTTTTCCCCCCAGCCCAAGCAGTACCGTTTGCTGATGTTGCGGTCAAGTGCTTTAAAAAAAATAGATGGGCAGTGAGGCTTTTTAAAGGGGCTGTTGTCAATCACAATTTATACCACAGTCCTCAAGTTTGTTTTTTTGGTGGGATGGCTAGCAGGGAGCAGAATAATCAGTCATTCCTGCTAGATCGCCCAGTCCAATAATTTTGGAGTTTTTTATACATGCGGAGAGAGGCAGACAGGGAAGACATGTGCATTCACGAGCTGATGCAAAGTGGTGGCTTTCAGAGGAAAAGGGGAAGTGAACAGCTTTCTCTGAATCCACTTGCAGAGCATGCGCAATGTAGGTGGCAATAATACATTCAAAGGATAGGCTGCTATCTCATTGACACCAATGGCGAGAAAGGGGGAAGAAATAGCAGGATCAACCAGGCATTTTATAATGTACAGGACATACAAAATTTGAAGCTTGTCATAAAAGCACAATACATATTTTAAAGATAATTACACGTACTTCAATTTTGATTATGATACACTAGCAGTTCACTGCAAGGAGTAAAAAAAAATTCTCCCTATCATAACAAAAGTAAAGGCATAATAAATAATAATAATAATAATGCCGGGACATGATCTAGGCTATTTGGGGGAAATGATAGTGTTTATGGACTAAATTTGGGTCATACCTATAGAGACCTTGTGGGCAGGACTGATATTCCCATTTTCTGGTATATACAGTTGTTGACCACTAGAGGGAGCATTTGCTAATCCTTATGGAAAAAAAGTACAATAATGGAAATATGGAACAGAAAGAAAGTACCACTGGTCCTGTCAAAAATTACTGTCAGGTTCATTACAAATTATTTTCAGGTTCATAATAATAATAATAACAAGAAGAAGAAGAAGAAGAAGGACAGTTTAAAAAAAAGCTCTCCCTAAAATGGTTTTCTTTTAAAGTTTATTCCTGGGACATTAAAAAGGGCCTTAAACAGTTTCACCTTCCAAATCAATCCAAAAAATAAATTTAAGTACACCTTAAAATAAATACATGTATTGATAACGGTAGATTCTTTTTTACACCTGAAAGATAGAAATGATGTCTTATTTAGTCAAAATGTGATTATTTCTGTTCCTTTGGCTCCTGCAGTGTGCACAACATTTTTTTCAAGGGTTTTTGCACAATCATTTTGTAATCTGCTCAGCCGAGAACACTCTAAGCCCTCATATCCATAATTATTGTTTTGTTATTCTTTTCCTCACTGTTTGAAAATACAATTATGTAGCCATCACTGACAGAGCAGATAATAGAAGGAGCTGATCAGTTTATATTCCAGACAATGAAATTTAAAAAAAAAAAGTATTTTTGGTTAACCCTTGCATTGCTGGTAAATTGCAATTGTTGCAAATAATATGTGAAAATATTAAAAAGATTGTGAAACCATGGTCTTACTTCAGCAGCGGGCACCTGATTGTCTTCCATGGCTATCTACATCTCCCCTAGATGCATATAGCTAGCATGATAAATCATTTTGTGCTGTTCTTTCTACTGTTAAAAGCACTGTCCACCACTGTTGCTTGGGCATTACTTGGTAGATGTAGTATTCAGCTCATATTAATGATCTGAAGACATATATAGAACATTCTCATGCCATCCCTTGTTGTTCTGAGACCAAGAAAGCATGTCAAGGACTAGAACAGCGGTAGATAACCAGAAAATATGCTAATTGCAGTGGTCACCAAACTGGAGCATCTAAGAAAGTAAGCTATGATAGTACATAACATAATTTTATTATATCTTTTCATGTGACAACACTGAAGAAATGACACTTTCCTACAATGTAAAGTAGTGAGTGTACAGCTTGTATAACAGTGTAAATTTGCTGTCCCCTCAAAATAACTCAACACACAGCCATTAATGTCTGAACCACTGGCAACAAAATGAGTACACACCTGTCCAAATTGGCCCCAATTAGCCATTTTCCCTCCCCGGTGTCATGTGACTCGCTAGTGTTACAAGGTCTCGGGTGTGAATGGGGAGCAGGTGTGTTAAATGTGGTGTTATCGTTCTCACTCTCTCATACTGGTCACTGGAAATTCAACATGGCATCTCATGGCAAAGAACTCTCTGAGGGTCTGAAAAAAGAGTTACATAAAAATGGCCTAGGTTATAAGAAGATTGACCAGATTCTGAAACAGAGCTGCAGCATGGTGGCCAAGACCATGCAGGACAGGTTCCACTCAGAATAGGCCTCGCCATGGTTGAGTGAACGTGAAGTTGAGTGAACGTGCTCAGCATCATATCCAGAGCTTGTTTTTGGGAAATAGACGTATGAGTGCTGCCAGCATTGCTGCAGAGGTTGAAGGGGTAGGGGGGGGGGGCACCAGCCTATCAGTGCTCAGATCATATGCCGCACACTGCATCAAATTGGTCTGCATGGCTGTCGCCCCAGAAGGAAGCCTCTTCTAAAGATGATGCACAAGAAAGACCACAAACAGTTTGCTGAAGACAAGCAGACTATGGACATGGATTATGTCTTCAGGTCTGATGAGACCATGAGAATGTTATTTAGTTCAGATGGTGTGAAGCTTGTGCAGCAGCAACCAGGTGAAGAGTACAAAGACAAGTGTCTTGCCTACAGTCAAGCATGGTGGTGGGAGTGTCATGGTCTGGGTTTGCATGGGTGCTGCCGGTACAGCGGAGCTTCAATGAACTGTAGCTCCACAGTACCGGCAGCACCTATACAGACCATGACACTCTCACCACCATGCTTGACTGTAGGCAAGACACTTGTCTTTGTACTCTTCACCTGGTTGCTGCCGCACAAGCTTCACACCATCTGAACTAAATAACATTATCATGGTCTCATCAGACCTGAAGGCATAATCCATGTCCTTAGTCTGCTTGTCTTCAGCAAACTGTTTGTAGGCTTTCTTGTGCATCATCTTTAGAAGAGGCTTCCTTCTGGGACGACAACCATGCAGACCAAGTTGATGTAGTGTGCGGCATATGGTCTAAACACTAACAGGCTGGTCCCCCACCCTTCAACCTCTGCAGCAATGCTGGCAGCACTCATATGTATATTTCCCAAAAACAAGCTCTAGATATGATGCTGAGCACATTCACTCAACTTCTTTGGTCGACCATGGCGAGGCCTGTTCTGAGTGGAACCTGTCCTGTATGGTCTTGGGCACCATGCTGCACCTCTGTTTCAGAATCTGGGCAATCTTCTTATAACCTAGGCCATTTTTATGTAATTCTTTTTTTCAGGTCCTCAGAGAGTTCCTTGCCATGAGATGCCATGATGAATTTCCAGTGACCAGTATGAGAGAGTGAGAACGATAATGCCAAATTTAACTCACCTGCTCCCCATTCACACCTGAGACCTTGTAACACTAGCGAGTCACATGACACTGGGGAGGGAAAATGGCTAATTGGGCCCAATTTGGACATTTTCACTTAGGGGTGTACTCACTTTTGTTGCCAGCAGTTTAGACATTAATGGCTGTGTGTTGAGTTATTTTGAAGGGACAGCAAATTTGCACTGTTATACAAGCTGTGCGCTCACTAGTTTACATTGTAGCAAAGTGTAATTTCTTCAGTTTTGTCACATGGAAATATATAATAAAATATTTACAAAAATGTGAGGGGTGCACTCACTTTTGTGAGATACTGTATATACAGCCGAGGTAATTAACAGGTTATATTTTCTAAAATAGTTGCATTTCCATGTTCTGTATACTGTGGGAGACCAGATATAGCTAATGCAGGTTCCTGGGTTTAGTAACACTTTAACCAAGCATTTTTTAGATCTTTTTTACTACCATTTAGTCCCAAACGAAAGTTCCATTATTTATATTTGCAGTGAGAACCATTTAAATAGAATTCAGACTTGGGAATTCTGTTCTTGCTCCCTTCTGTTTATTATGACTACTCTCAAGGGGAACAGTTATTGTACTAAATAAGAAATAAACAATTTTTTAAATAGTTAGTCAGATCCAATATTCAAGATAATCCAGGGTAAATGAGAAATATTGAGCTTGTAGAAGACTCAAGCCTTAACTCCAGGGTTTTTGTTCTTATATGTTCCCCAGGCAGCGGAACAAAAGCATCTCTGGCTGTGATACTCACCTTCAAACAGGAACTGTTCCCACAGTACCTCTTCTTTGCCACAAGTTGTTCTGAGTCTTCTCCACCCACAGTCACTCAACCCAACAATAATGAGAAAAGACTGTGGATGTCATGGCCCTGACCAAGCCTCATGGTGTATTATTGCAATGATTGACACGGATGTCAAGACCACAGAGAAAAAAGACCCAGGGAGTCACATGACTGGCCAGAAAAAAAATTGAAAAAAGTAAAAAGAAAAATGTTTAAACTATTGCCAGTGAGGGGCTCAAGGTGGAGGGCACCAGTGGAGGAGGGGGGCTGAAGTTCTGCAAATGCTAGTTCCATGAGTGCCATTCCGATACAGGCACAAGTAAGAAGCCAAAGAAATCTGAATGCATTCCTGCAGCAGTACTGTGGAGCCACAATAGTGAGAAAGCTAGCATTTTTCAGAAAAGGTCAGCAATGGCAGAGCCTGTATTTCCCCCATGAGCTATCACCTTTATTTTGTTTGTTTGCAGCCTATGTGTAAATCATACTTACCAGCCCTGAACATTCAAGGCTATTAATTTTCTCTCATGATTTGTTCCCACTGCACTCTATCTTGTTGCCTGTTTTATTGCTTTTCCTCAATGAAGTTGACTGTTCTGACACCAAATTCTGAGAAGAAGGATGCCTCGGAATAGGCAAAATCACTGGAGAAAATTCACAGGGATGAGAAGGCTGAAAAGACATTCTCTATTACTGTATATGAATGTAAAAAAAATTTAAGTTATATTTTAAGGAGTATTAAGAACCTTCTTTTATTAAAGAGGAAGTAAACTTCCAGGTATTGTTTGTACCTATAGGTAAGTCTATAATAAGGCTTACCTATAGGTACTGCAAATATCTCCTAAACATATGCTGTTTAGGAGGTATTTACTGTATACTGTGCCAATTTACGTCATCGCCGCATGCGCTCTGAAGGAATGGCCACCCGTGCTGTTTCTTTAGAACCCTGTGCCGTGACGGACAGCATGTGACATTGCGAGGTTCCAGCCAGTCACGCAGCTTGACACATTATGCCTTTACTTTTACAGGTCAGAGAGAAAAAAAAAACAGTGCTTTAGTTCCTCTTTAAAGTACATCAAAGTTTTGGATAGAGTGGTGATAGAACCTCTGACAGGTTTTACTGCTTTTTGTGTCCCCTTTGGGGGGGATTCACCTTTTCTGTTTGTCCTGATGACCACTATTACTGGGACAGACAGTGAATCAAATTCAATATTTTAGAGGAGGACAACAGGTAAGGGGAACATTTCAAATAGGGGCACTAGGGAAAACTGGCGATCACCCTTTGCTTTACAGAGATTTCCTTACACTTTCTGTTGTGTCTGTAAAACAGGAGGTGAAGGAATATCTTCTGAACAGGACACAGACAGCAAAAAGCCTTAAACTGTTTAAATATACATACACTCTAGAATAAAATAAAATTAAAGTCATTGAAAAGTCTCCTTTTTTTTACTTTAAAAATATAAAAAATGTTATACTTGTCTGCTCTGTTGGAGTGGATTTGCACAGAGCAGCCCGAATCCCCCTTTTCTCTGGTCCCTCTTCTGCGCTCCTGGCCCCTTTTCCTGTTCAGTGGCCCCACAGCAAGCAGTTTGCTATGGGGGCACCTGAGCTGAGTCACAGCTCCCTGTGTCCATTCAGACACAGAGCCCCGACCCCCCTCTGATTGGCTAGCTAACTTTGAGTGACAGCTGTGGGAGCCAATGGCACCGCTGCTGTGTCTCAGCCAATCAAGGAGGATAATCTTGGATGGCTGAGACACTCATGGACATTGCTGGACAGAGAGGGACCTCAGGTAAGTGTAAGGGGGGCTGAGGGCGGCTGCTGCATACAGAAGACTTTTTATCTTAATGCATAGAATGCATTAAGATAAAACCCCTCTGCCTTTACAACCCCTTTAAAGTAGAGTTAATAACAAAAAGGTTTTTATTTATATTTTGACTAGAGTAAGGAAGAGTTATAAACCCTGTCATGGTTTTTATTTGCCATCTGTGTCCTATTTCCCTTTACTTCCTGGCTCCAAAATAGAAATTGAGAAGAAATCCACTCCAAACTGGGGGAATCCCTGACTGTGACAAGTGTCACCAGGACTAGCATTCTCACTGAAAGATTTTTCCTCTTATTGTTCTGGTGAGAACCTAAAATTTTGGATTTTCATTCACTTTCACTCATGGTAAAACACTAAACAAGACAAATCTTCCTAAAAGGGGCGCAGACAGGACAGGGCTCTTACAAACATTCATAATTTACCCTTGTGTGGGGCTACTCCTGTACTGTAAAGGTTATATGATAATTTTTATCTAGGATACCTTTCCCTTGCTCCCACAGACTTCCTCCTCTTCTTCCCCCAAGATGCTTCTCTTCAGAATTCCATTTGCCAGTTGGACTCTGATGTCATCATGTCACAATGCTGGACCAGGGGTTCTGCATTGAAAGTGGGATGCTGAGGGCCCACCCACAGATGGAAGAGCCGCTAGGGGCTTTCGTGGAATATAAAAAGAAAACTGCTTTTTTAATAGTACCCAAGATGAAAACAAGCATTTAACCCTTGCAGCACAGAAAGGGGCCCATGCAAGGACAAATTTTCCCCAAAGTTCAGTTTTAAATATACATTTAATAGGTGGATTCTAAAGTGAGACTAAGAGCTATATTGCTTGCTTCATTACAAACAAGTGTTAAGAATATACTCTTTTTGTGTGTATGAGAGCATGAGTTTCTGGATTCTCTAGTAATTAGAAGTGCTGCTTTTATTTACTGCAAGCTTTATACTAAATGCCAAGAGTTTTGACAACAGAGATTACCACGATAGAAACAGATTTGCAAACATTCACAGCACAACTAATTGAGTAGGAAACTGATGGAGAAGGTTTATGCTATAGAATCTGGTAGAACTGCATATTCGGTATGCAAATGCCATTTTAATTTGAATCAATTTGGAGAGCAGATGTGAAGATAAAAAAATAACAGGTCCTGTCTTGCAAAGGAGAAATGCTTTGCTCCAGTTCTTAAGTGCAACTCAAATCAGTCTAATTATGTATGTTTTCTTTTATCTGGGTGTAAATTATATTGTATGAGCAGCTGGCAATGCAAGTGTGTGTTTGACAATTATAAACAAAAGTCATAATTAACCATTTTATTTCAGAACTGAACAAGGAATGGCAACGTGCTGTGCAATTCTTATGAGAAAAATGGCCAAGCTCAAGATGCTTTGGTTATATTTTTTTGAAAACCTAGTATGCTTACTGTGTTGATCGGACACATGAACAATGCTACTGCACAAAAGCTGTATAAAAGCATTGATTAACTAACATTTATAAAATATATTCCATCTGAAATAATCTTTTAATGTTTTAAGCACATATAAACTGGAACATTGATTTATTATGGTGGTGTACATACACTAAACTGCAAAAGTACAACAAAGGAACACTCAAAAATTTGCAATTTAACATTCACTTGGCATGAGCGAGTTGAACACAATTTTAGTTCAGAGTGATAAAGCCTACATTCTCAGGTGATGTGGGGGCTCTGTAATGCACTGATAGTAAAACACTTGGTAAGCTTGTGTTTTTGAAATGCCATCTTCTGAACTATTTGAAAGACTACTGAGAATGCTCAACTTCATCCACTAAACTAGTCTGTGTGTTCCAAATCATCATGCTGATGAGGTCACCCTTTGGCCTACTCCTCACCAGGACAAAATGTATATCCACTCCTGGTCTAGATAATATGTTCTAGATTGGGAGCTTTGTTTGCTACTTTTGGTCAATGCATATCACCAATTGGACTACACTTCTTTCAACCCACAATTTTCAAGCTCTCTATCTTCTACATACATTGTCTTGTCTTCACCATTGTCACTATACATAATGCTCATTGACACTATAGGAAGTTTAAAGTGTACAACAGAATTCCGATTTTTTCTTAACTCTAATAATTTAAGTGGACAATGTTCTTCCAGAACAATAGAAGTGATTCCTCTATTGAGGCAGCAGTTCACTGATGAGCTTTCCATATAATCTCGTACTGCTCTATACATACACAGAGTTACTAGTGCATTTTCCATATAATCCTTGTATTCACTGTGTAACTTGTACTATCATGCTGCTGTATTTAAGCATTTACATGGTAGAAGAAACTTTCATGTTCCCACTAACCCTGAAATCTCATGGCATGCAAGAGAATCTACACTAGGAAGGAAGACAAGTGACTACATCAGATATCATATTAGTGTTGATTTACTAAAGGCAAATAAACTGTTTGCTTTGTAAGTGAAGTTGCACTTTGCAACATATTTTTTCCCAGAGTTAGTGAATAATGTGAGACTCTGCTGTCTACCATCTTCCAATCATGTACAAGCAAAAATACTTTTTTACATTTTTTTTGCCATGTGATTGAATATTATAACTTCACCACATTCACTAAGCTCTGGGACACATTCTCTTGTAAAGTGTATCTTCACTTGAATGGTGAACAGCCTATTTGCCCTTAGAAAAGCAGCACCATTGTCTTGATGTAACAGAAGCATCTTATAGACAAACAAGTTTTTTTTTTTTTTTGAAGCACAAAACAACAAATTAAACATTTTTACAAATGTCACTAATTATTTGGAGATCATAGAGCTATCTTGCAGAGTACTTGAATCACAAGTTATAGATGACACTCTTCCGATTTGTAGAAAATGTGTGTGCCAAGTCTCTAGCAAGAGCAAAGTTGCAGTGGTGAGTCTACATCAACAGCTCTGCAAATCACAGTGACCCCTGTGGTGGGATGGCTATTGCACAAAAAAACTAAACCAGAACTTGCAGCAGACTTGCAGAATGTTCGCAAGGAAAGTTAATCTGGAGTCATGCAATAAGGACTTGCTGCAATTGTGCAAGCCTGGCAAGTCTAGCAATAGCTTAGCAAGTCATTTTCAAACTTGCAGCTCAATTGCTTGCTATCTAGGTCAATGATGGCATCATTGCATGGTACCCTGGAACCATCACCAGGAACTCTGGAATGTCCTTATTACTTTGTACCTCTATATTGACATATGGGTTTCAGACCTCTTGCCATGAGAGCAGTCAGAGGTGCATAAGCAGTGCGATCCATCAAAAACGGTTTTTGACTTCAAATGGGCTGTATATTTTAAAATTACAATAAAAAACCCATATACAGTCAATTTAGAAGCAACGGGCACCAATTTGCAGGCATATTTCTGACCAAATACTTTTCAAAGCTTGCCTCCAGTTCAACCACAGAACAACATCTGTCTCAATGTAACCTCTCACTTAAAAATAAAAAAAAAACAGAGAACTAAGAGTGTACTCAATGTGACTGCATTCTACATTCCTTTCTTGATTTCTAGGAACTGCTAAGAAAATAAGCTATAGTCTAAACTCTGTTCACTTCCTTTCCCCAGGTAAAAGAGATATTATGAGCCATTAAACCACAACATCTCTCCCAGATGAATCATAAGTGTTTATTACAGTGGACTATGGGGGTGGGGGGGGCATTCTAACCCTTTCGTGCGTGGCTCCATTTATTGAACAACTGCGGGGCAGTGTCGCCTATTAAAGCCTAAACGAATGCATTATCTCTTTGTTATGCTAATACCATACCCCATGTGTGATTTAGAACTGCACTTTAGGAAAAATTAAGTATGTTCACTGACACCGTGAAATGTTTTCACCCTCACCATAACCTTCACAGGCTCAGAACATCTATCAGTCTTTAAACTATTCATCTGCAAAAAAAAAAAAAAAAGAAAAAGGTAAAGAAAGGAAAAAAACAGGTTACCAATTATTATGCTAATGTATTTCACTACATTACACTGCCTTCCTCAGGAAATGCAATAAGTTCAGTTTATAGCATCCAAACTGCAAAATCATCCCTCAAAAATGTAAGCAAACATATTCAATCTGCCTAAATATTTTCCGCAGCCTTTTGTAAAGCATTTTATCCTATCCCATTACAGCAGAATATATGTACGGATCCCTCTGCCAATCTGCCGTGAAACATGTTAACAGCTATTAGCATAATGAGACTGAAAAGAAAGGTTCAACACTGATAGTCAAAAGAGTAAATGTCATTAAAAGTCACATCCATGTACGCAGGAAAAAATGAGGAACGAACATAGACAATGACTGAGAAATGTCTTATCTTTTCATGTCACCTCCTGAAGTAAAAGGGTCATAGGTATTACTTCCAGGGAACTGTCATACAAATAAAATATAAAAAGCAAGCATCTGTGAAACATCTGATGCTTATCAGAATACTATCTGCAATCTGTTAAAGTGAACATATTCTTCACCCATAAAAGGCAATGAAGCTGGTTTATGGCAGAGCAGTACAAATGCTGTATTTATCTATGAAAGAGCTCTGAAAAATGCTTGGTACTTCCAGGTATGATGGAACTCTTGACACTCACCATTGTCTTGCACAAAACAGCACTTGATATTTTGTAGCAAACCCCAAGACCTAATGCTATCACATGAGATGCATGTGTAACAGGAATTAACATTACTGGACTATGCACAAGATGGCATGCCTATTGTTGGGATTAAACTTAGATTGTTGGTCAAACAAGCTTTAAGAGACCTCTTTCTAATTGAAAAGCTGGATGCCATCACACAAGACTGCAGACCCGCCAAACATTTCTTTGCTTGATGGCGGAAATTCATTGAGCACTCCTTCAACCAATCAGAGATTGCAAATCATATGCTCCCCTTCCGCCCCTCCAAATGGTATTTTCGAGCTGAGCTCGCCAACACTCTAGGCAAATTGAAGATTGACGCCCCACCAGCTAGCAATTTCACCCCACAATCTCCTTGACATTCCCAATAACTCTCTAGCTTTTGATCATACATCGCTTTAATCTAAGCCCTTATCGGTATTACCTAGCTACCTCCCCTTTAGTCTAGGATATCCATTACCCTGCTTCCGCTCCTCAGGCAATACTCCTGTATCCGAAACTAAGGTTTCTACCAACTATACTATATGTATTCCTTAGGCCTTTCTAACAACAGTTACATTTTGTACAGATAAAACTCCTTGTTTGATATCTCCTTTTGGGTACTTTGTATTATGCTGGCAAACTACTGTTTCTATATTAAGATACGTCCTGTAATTGGCTGTATATTGTTGTCAGTACTCAATAAAGCTCTTTGAAACTAAAAAAAAAACAAAAAAACTTAGATTGTAGAATGCTGGGAAATGTAGTTTGAGCAGAGGTTGGAGCCATTACCACTGCAGGGATAAAAACTACTGTATCCAAATGCACCTGGGAGCAGGAGAAGAGGATAAGAGAGGGTGTACAAATATAAATTCCTGGGAAGTAAAAGTGGAGAGTTAAAGACAGTCACCAACTGGAGAGCTGCTTTGGAGTGAGAAGTGCTGTTCATGACTCACTGGGAAGGAGGAGCTGGCGGATTTATTCCATGCTGACCGCAGTTGTATCCTGCAATACTGGACTGAGCAGGACAAAATCTGCACTGTTGGCCATTCCGGTGCTAGCCTAATCTATCAACTAGTGGTCCCCATTGCCTCTGCCCAGGCCTGCTGCAGGAGCGAGTGAGGCATCCCACTGCCATGGTCTACATTGTCTTTCCTGCCAGACAATTAAAGTACATCAAAGGTGGGCCCCCCAACATCTTGGCTAGTTACTGAGAAGATCCCAATGGAGAGGGATGAGAGGATCTTAGACCCACATTCATGCTGGAATATTAGCACTGTGTATACTGGTCTCTTGTAAGGAATTTGTGCCTTCAAACCAATACACAAAACTGCATTAGCATTCTTCTGCTGGTGAACCCAACTTGCCCACTCTTATCAGTTTTTTTTTCATCCAAGTGCTGAAATTGTATCAAAAATATCCCCTATACCATTCAGCCCATCCTACTGGGTGCATTATAATTACTCACACTATAGACATATTTCATTCATGCGCAACAATGTTTTCAAGGGCCCCAACTTAGGCAGCAGAAGAGTAATGCTGAGGAACATATTCAGGTTGCTGTATCCTGAGGGTAGATTTGCATTTAAATGGACTCATTTACCATAGGCCTAGGCTTAGTCCTTTATTGTGAGAGCTCCCAAGTGACTTAGCCCATACCCAGATTTGTTTATTAATTTGTATCACTTGTTGCAGCTCAATCATATGAGGAGATTTCTAGTTTACACTGTTGTAGCTGCTTGTGTTTTAATTACTATGGTTTATGTAAGTTGATTTTAACTTGCCAATACATTCTGTTATTCTTCAGATTTGTGAGTCCAATTCTTGTATACTCATTAAATTGCCAAGGAAGATATACTAGTGAAACAGGAGCAGAGGACCCATTTGAACCAGTGGCTCCTGCAGGGGTAGCGCTATGTATGTAAGATGGGAGTCCTATGTC
>BLSH010277349.1:262808-285201 GCA_018402905.1 Glandirana rugosa
TATATATACTCTCTCTCTCTCTCTCTGTATAGGCTCTCTCTCTCTCTCTCTGTATGCTCTCTCTCTCTTTCTCTCTATGTATGCTCTCTCTCTATATATGCACCCTCTCTCTCTGTATGCTCTCTCTCTCTCTCTCTCTGTATGCTCTCTCTCTCTGTAAATGCTCTCTCTCTGTATGCTCTCTTTCTCTCTCTCCTTCTCTCTCTCTCTCTCTATCTCTCTCGGTATGCTCTTCCTCTCTCTCTCTCTCTTTCTATCTCTGTATGCTCTCTCTCTCTGTATGCTCTCTCTATATATATATTCTCTCTCTCCCTCAATACTGGGAGAAGGAAAGTAGGAGAAATACATAATGGAGAAGATAGCAGTAACAGTACTTTCACACTAGTTTTAGCTGAGTTTTACCAGCGATATGGCTCCGCTATTCAGTCGGGAGTGTGGCGATTTTAACCCCCCACAAGGGGATAAAATGGGGTTAAAAGTGCTGGCACTACGCGCTACCGATGTGGTGTGCAGCCGTTTCAGAAGTACTTGCTATTCATTTCAATGACAGGGGCGATAGAGGAACGGTATATACACCGCTTACAGCACTGCCCCAAAGATGGTACTAGCAAGACTTTTCGTAATGTCCTGCAAGCGCACCGCCCCAGTGTGAAAGCACTCAGGCTTTCACATTGGGGTGGATTCGGGGGCTTTTAAGGCACTTTACTAGCGCTATTTTTAGCTAAATTGCACCTGTAAAGCGCCTCAATGTGAAAGTAGCCTGCTACTTTACTAATAAGCTGTCTGTGTGTTTAGAAAGAGCAGCCAACAATGAGTATGTGAAGAAGCACATAATCTGACAGCTGAATGGGACTAGCAAAGCACAGATACTGGGGAGAAGAGTGGGAATAATCTCCTGGCCTAGGTGGTCAGTTTCTGCTGAGGTCATGTGGGTGTGTATAATCACGTCACAGCCTCCGCACCTCCTCAACCATCCCTAATACACCAGTGCCTTTAGCGCAAGTGGCACCCTAGGGCATAGGTTTATTAGATGACATTTCCAGTCAAGGCTTAGATTAGGACTGGGGGAAGACAAACTTGGAACAAGAAGATAGGAGATACTTAAACAGAGAGTAAACCAATATTTACAAAGCCAAAGTTTGTTAGAACTGATGAGAATTTTTTGGTCAAGCACCAGCATAGTATTTGTATTTGACACTTTGTCTGGCCACAGACATGCACCTACTGTATTATCAGCTTGTTTCATCTAAGCGGTGAAACACAGGTATGGCAGCAGGTTTTTTGACTGGAGGACTAACAACTACCAATGAAAGGTTAGTGGGCGCCAGCAGTTTCTTCCTGCTTATGATATTAGCTAAACTATTTCCACTATGGAATATCATAGTTCCAGTACATAAAAAATCATGTCAACCAGGTGTCATTTTACATTTCATACTATTCCTACTGATTTTGCACTTTTTGTTGGAACAGTAATACTTGAGCTAACAATTTTCAATGGAAAACACTACACATGCAATTCTTAGATATAGCCACCTGCAGCTTTAAAGCCTGGTCTTTTGTTTCAGTCATACTTAACAATAGGTTCCCCTCTGTTAAGTAATACATTTAGGTGACTCAAAAAGTGAGAATGCAACAAACTTAATTCTCTTTCTTCTAAGCTGGACCTATTAAAATGATTCATTTTTTTATGGAATGATATTTAAAACACAATTGGATACTTTAATAACAGTTCGTAGATGCTGTATCCCTAGACATTAATATACGCCTATCGTAGAGAACTAGCACAGTCTGACTTAAGCAACAATTTTAAAATTAACTCTTAAATTACTGTGATAATGTGTTAAAAGATATACATTTTCTCATTTAATTGGATTTCTCTGCTTTGACAAGGCAAACTGAAGCAGAAAGCTCAGCAATTAAAACAAAATAGGAAAGCAAAAAAAGCAGATGGGGGGAGTTTTCTTTTTACAGTTGCCTCCTAGACACTTAAAAGTGGGCTATTTATTAGTTATTTTGCCCAAGGTTTACACAACATTCACTCAATATTCACATATTTTTCACATAAGAATTAGAAAAATGTGTGACTCCTGGGTGAATGCTGTGTAAACCTTTGATGGAGACATTGATAATTAGACCCCTTTTAGGTGTCTAGGATGCCCGTTTACAATATTGCTATGTTCAGGAAATCCATTTGTTTGTTATGATATACTTGCATCTCCAAATTTTCACACTTTTCAGGATAATCTCTCTTTTAAATGCATAATCTATTCATATGTTTTATATTTAAGCATACCCTTGCATGTAAGTGGAAGGCTCTGTTTGTATCCATTGTATGGCTATGGTTTCGCTGGCTGTGAACAAACATTCCCTCAAAAAAAATAAATGTATAATGATCTCATAACTCATCCATGAATACCCCTAACAGATAGAGTGTTGTGTCCTTTAGAACAGGGATTCTCAACCCTGTCCTCAAGTACCCCCAACAGGCCAGGTTTTTGGAATTTCTCTTAGATAAAATAGCTGTTCAAAATACCAAGCCATTGACTTTGATTTAAAGCCCCTTGTGCAAGATAAAGGAAAACCAGCAAACATGGCCTGTTGGGGTACTTGAGGAGAGGGTTGAGAACCACTGCTATAGAACAGTGGTTGTCAACCTCAGTCCTCCAGTACCCTCAACAATCTATGCTTTCAGGTTTTCCTTTACTTTACAAATCTGCTTTAAATCAATATCAATGACATGGTATTGATAAGAGCTATTTTATCTGGGGAAGTTCCCAAAACATGGCCCATTGGGGGTACTTGAGGACTGAGGTTGATAACCACTGTTTTAGTACAGAAGGTGGCTCGCTGTTTGTGACAGATGTGATTGTGTTTGTGACCAGAATTGTGTCATTTTTAGGGATGGCCCAATACTCCCCGTTCAGTTCACACCAGAACATGCGAACAGGCAAAACATTTTTGCAAACATGCAAATCCTATTAAAGTCTATGGGACATGAACACGAGAAATCAAAACTGTTCATTTTAAAGGCTTATATGCAAGTTGTTGCCACTAGAAGCAGTGTTTTTAATAATGCTGAAAGTGAAAGAATAAAAATGAAATATTCCTTTAAATATCGTGCCTGGGGGGTCCCCACATTTCTAAAAAAAAAAGTAATTTAAAATTGCTCGCGGCTGTAATGTATTGCTGGCTCCTGGCAATATAGATAAAAAAATCACTGAAAAATTGCGTGGGGTCCCCCCCAGTCCATACAAGGTCCATAAGGTCTGGTATGGCTTTTAAGGGGAACTCCATGCCATAATTTAAAAAAAAATTACATGGCCCCCCAAAATCCATACCAGACCCTTATCCTAGCCTGCAGGATAGCGAGGGATAAGCGAGTGCCCCTTCCCTCCTGAACTGTACCAGGCTACATGCCCTTAACATGGGGGGGTGCTTTGGGGTAGGGGGGCTCTGTGCCCCCCACCCAAAGCACCTTGTCCCTATGTTGATGCAGACAAGAGCTTCTGCCCGAAACCTTGGGCTGTGGTGGTTGGGGTCTGTGGGTGGGGGGGGCTTATCGGAATCTGAAAGCCCCCTTAAAGAAGGTGGTCCCCAGATCCCGACCCCCATGTGAATGAGTATTGAGTACATCGTACCTCCTATCCATTCACCAAAAAAGTGTCAAAAAAGTAAAAATGACAGTTTGGGACAAGTCCTTTATTAAAAGATAAATTAAAAAAGTGCCCCGCAATGTAATGCACGTCAATTGCAGTGCCAAAGGACCCATAAAAAAAAAAGAATGATGCATCCACCTCTTTCAGAGGTGACTCGCCGAATGGGCTGTCTTCAGTTTGCAAGCTCTTATATAGGCAAGGTTGGGGCCACCCAGTGATGTAAATGGGTGACCCTGCCCCCTCTAATGTCACATGATGTCAGAAGGAGGCGGGGTCACTCCGTTATGTCACCAAGTGGCCCCGCCCTTGCCTATATAAGAGCTGTCAAACTGAAGACAGCCATTCAGCGAGTCGCCTCTGAAAGAGGCAGATGCATCTTTCATTTTTTTTTTCGGGTCTGTTGGTGCCGTGATTGACATGGATTACATCACAGGACACTTTATTTATTTTTTTATATATTTTTTAATAAAGGGCTTGTCCCAAACTGTCTCCTGTCATTTTTACTTGTTTGACACTTTTTTGTGTACCCGATACCCATTCACATGGGGGGGCGGGATTTGGGGGCCCCCTTGTTAAGGGGGCGTCCAGATTCCGATAATCACCCTTTATGATAGTTGGGAAAATGCCTTTATCCCCATCAATGGACCCCAAATCACCCTCTCCATGTTGAGGCCATGTGGCCTGGTATGTTTCAGGAGGAGGGACCGCTTGCTCGTCCCCACCTATCCTGACCTGGCAGGTTGCATGCTCGGATAAGGGTCTGGTATGAAATTTGGCACAGGGTTCCCATTAAAATCCATACCAGACCTGAAGGGTATGGATTTTGGGGGGACCCCCATGCCATTTTTAAAAAAAAAAATTGGCAAGGTTCTATGCCAGAACCTTCTCCAAGCATGCCACCTGGCATGCACTGTGTATATAGTCTACACTGAATGCAGAGTATATATATATATATATATATATTACACTGTGTATATATATATATATATATATATATATATATATATATATATTCTTACACTGCCTGCACTGACTGTATATAGTCTACACTGAATGCAGAGTATATATATATATATAAATACACTGCCTGCACTGACTGTATGTAGTCTACACTGTATATATATATATACATATATATATATATATATATATATATATATATACACTAACTGACTAACTGCCTGCATGTCACTAACTAACCTGCCTAAACTTCTCTCTATCGCCATATATATGGCCGCCACGTAAGCAGCCTTATACAGTGTGGGGCGTGGACTCAGCACCCTACCTTTGGCCAATCATGGCTCTCACAGCAGAGTGCACTGTGATTGGCCAAAGCATGCAGGCCAGGCGCATGCTTTGGCCAATCAGCAGCCATCAATTCACTGCGATCTCGCAGTGCATTATGGGGGCTCCACGGTGGATGAACTCGCTGTAAGCGCCCCATAATGTTCGCTATTCGGCAAATGTTTTGTTAGAAACACCACCCAGGGACAAGTCCCATTGCCGTCATCCCTTGATTGGAGAAATGGAAAGAAAAGGGGGTCCCCCCACTTTAGGTTGGGTTTTTAGCAGGCAAGCTGAATCATGGTCATATATATAAAAAAAGTACAAATTTATTGATATACATTAAAATTGGTGCGATAATTCGCTGTAAATGCAGTACAAATGTACAAGATTACAATAGTTATATATAAATACATGTGATGGTTTGATATTTGTTTGGATTCTCAGAAGCCCGACGCGTTTCAGGATACACCTTTCTTCAGGGGCAGAGAACCCTTTTTGGAGAGAACCACTTCTATAATATAACATAATATGTGTGTTTAGATCACAATCAAAGAGACATATGTATGGCAGGAAACCAACAAAGACATTTCAAACTGTACCTTCCAAAAATCACTATGCAGGTATATGTAACCATGACATTATACAGATGTGTTGAGATAGGCCAAAAATAGGACCCAGTCAAAACTGGGTGGTCTCACATGGGCCACTGATAGCACACCACCCCCATAGTCACCACTGAGCCTCAATGATCGCCAAACCAGCTGAGCAAATCCCTGCCAGGATAGTTGATAACGGTTCAATATCGAGACAATATCAATGTCCACCAATCTCAAGGGCATCAGGACAAACGAAATCTAAGGAAAATATGATAATAATCACATTAAGTCATGCCGCATGTTATTAATAAAGAAGGATCCCAAAGTGTATGCATTTTTAGATTTGTCATATAATGGCTTGTATGTATGGCATCTAGTTTTAAATGGTATGGTTTAATATAGCGATGGACTGCTGACCAAGGGCAGAGGAAAAAAAAAAGGGGAGAAATCCAAGGTCTTCCAACCTCTGCTCTACTTGTAAGTCCCTCTCTATAGTCTAACGTTCCCTTATTTGGGAGAAATAGTAAAGATAGTAAAAACAGTAAAAAGAGGGGGGGGTTTGAAATTCCATATAGTGTAAATTCTGAACTTCCTGTAAGGGAACCATGTTGCATTGTTGCATGTTAATGCAATCTCACATGCAAAGTATACAAAGCAAGATTATGGCTCTAGAACAAACTACTAAGACTACTACAAGTGCCCATACATAATGGAGGCTCTTCCTAAGGAATCCTACAGGGTGGTTATAATAAAGCGGGGAACAGTTTCCCACGTACCTGATGAATTGCCCAATGCACTCCTGGCGTGGCGTGTGTCGGATGGCTGTGCGCACTGAAGCCATCGGCACGCACGGTTAAATAACGCCCGCGCATGCGCAGTGTATGTAATCGTCCCATGACCTCAGTTCAACGCGACCGGAGGTGGGGCTATGAGAAGGACTTGATTTGCGTACAGTGGGAAGGGCGGGGGCGGCACGGCGAGGATGACGCGGCGAGGCTCCCGAAGCGAGCGTACGCGGCTCCCCCGTATGCGGACACCAGGGGGAGTCCCGCACGGTCACTCCACCGACGCACGGACTCCGCCAGAGCCAGGGGAAGGAGAGAGAGCGGGACAGGCATGTTCCACGTTACACCCCCTCCTCACCCCCCCAACATTACGGAGACAGAGTGCCCCCCTTGGACCACTTGGGACCGGGGGCTGGGTGTGCCGGGCGGGGGCCACGGGGGTGAAAGACCACAGCAACCCAGGAGACAAAAGGCCAAGATGATTCCAACAATGTCAGGTGGTGATCACAGGCGACAAAAGAAACATATGATAAACCTAATCATGTTACTGACTGAAAAGGCAGCCAGTGCAATATATAGTATGATATAAGACATGGAACATGAAAATGCACAATACATATACATCATCAATCATGACGTTTCAAACACCTTATATTTGGGATAGGTTATCCAATTTGGGCAAGAAAAGGGGGAGAAAAACCCATTGCGGGTCCATCCAAATAAAACCCCCCACCAAAGTCAAAGACATCACTCACAATACAACACATATCAACAATGTAAACATGAGAGTGCACAATATATATGCATATTACATCGCAAATCCTGTCCTTTCCGGCATTAAATTGGGGATGAATTTCCCAATTTAAACAAAGTCGCAGTGAAAACGCATCGCGGGTGCGTCCAAATAAATCCCACTGCTGGTGTGTAGTTAAAAGTGTCCCTCACAAATGCGTGTCACCAAATTGGGGGCCCATTTTCCCAAGTCAATGTTCCCCCAATAAATGACATATTTACAGCTAGAGTTAGTCCCAGTGCATCAAACCGGATAGCCTAGGCTGAATCCCTTATTGTTAGTCTATTCTTTTTCACATCCCCCTGAGACAAATCCCTCTAAAAAGGGGCGAAAGCTCAGCTGACTGTTTAAGCCTGGGGGTCTGGTGGCCCCCAGTTTTTCAATCCATCAGGTTTCTCTTTGTAACAATAGGTTGTTCCAATACCCCCCCTTGGATTCGGATGAATTCGATCCAAGATGAGGAATTGGATCCTAGGACAATGACCAGAATGTTGTACCCTAACATGCCTGCCGAGTGGAAGGTCTGGATTGGCTGTTATCATGCTTTGTACATGACGATAAGCTCTTTTATAGAATTCTAATTTTGTCTTGCCAATGTAGAAAACTTCCACACTGGCAAGTTAACAAATAGACAACACCGGCAGTTCTACAATTCGCGTAGTGTCTGGGGGTGTACCTTTGTTCATTGGGGAGATATATTTCTTTACGGGTATCCATTAGGCGACAGTATTGACATCCGCCACAGGTGAAAGTGCCGTGACGCATGCATGGGTCGCTTCTAAAGGTACCCGTAAATTCACTGGAGACTAGATTGTCTTTTAATGATTTAGCTCCTCTATATGTGATCGTGGGTGTTTGTGAGAGACAAGGTCTTAAAAATGGATCAACTAGTAGAAGATGCCAGTATTTCGCTATAATTTGTTTTACTTTCTGATGTTGGTCATTGTATCGTGTGATGATACGAGTGATCTGTTGGTTCTCTCTTCTATCGTGTTTATTAAAAAGTAAGTCATGTCGTTTTTGGTCCCGTGCTCTTTTGAAGGCTCGTTTAAGGCATTTGTGAGAGTAACCTCTTCTTAACAGTCGCTCCCTCAGGGCCCATGCCTCCGCGAGGAAGGAACGCTCGTCCGAGCAATTCCTTCGAAGGCGGAGGTACTGGCCGTAGGGAATAGATTTTACCAAAGGTGCAGGGTGGGCACTGGTGGCATGTAATATCATGTTGCCCGCGGTTGCCTTCCTGTAAAGGTCAGTGGACAAGATGCCATCCTGATTCTTTAGAATGGTGAGGTCCAAAAAAGTCACCTGTGAATTACTGTATGTCATTGTGAACGTGAGATTAAAGTCATTTTTGTTCAGGGCTGACAAAAATGCTTCCAAAGACTGCACATCACCTTCCCAAAAAACCAAGATGTCATCTATATACCTATACCATGATGTTATGTGAGAAACCCATGGTATAAAAGTCTAATCAGAGAAAAGAGTCCGCTCCCATTCCCCCAGGTACGAACAGGCTGTTCGGCAAATGGGTGAACGCCTGATGTTTGAGTCGAATTTATGTTCGACTCGAACATCGGACCCATCCCTAGTCATTTTAGAACATTCTCATATCATATGCTAAAAGGTTTTAAAGATATGTCTGTTACATAGGACACTAAATGTCACCCTATTTTGTAACGTCTTATTGCTATGAGATATTACCTGATTTGTGATATAAATTATATAATTTTGGTGTTGATAGCAGAGGACACCAAGAGGCAAATTTATAAAGCAATAAATGTGACTTTCACCAAACTTTCACTGGTGAATTAATCAACTGCCATCAAAAACACATTCAGCAGAAAAATTGACCAGTAAATGTTTGTTAAATGTTATATTTACTGATTTATAAATATGCCCATAACTGATGTTTATGCCATATTTTATCCCAGTGTTCCTCCTATAACATTTTGATATCTTGGTGGAAGTTTACTTTGGCTTTTAACAGGTGGTGTGTAATTTTGGCTTGAACCAAACATTGGTATATGACTGATATAAAGCCTTATGGCCCCTGAAATTGTAAAATCTCATTAAGTAGATCATTTGAGATCAATTTTCCATCTCTATTGATACGTGATTAGGGCATGTCTTAACTATCATCATTTATTAAATACTAATTAATAATTATTAAATAATTTCTTAGAATTGGTGATCAAATTATATTTGTGTTTTTGCTAAGGATTTATGAATGAAACTAAGTCAGCAGCTACAAAAACTGTAGCTGCTGACTTTTAATAGGTAACAGTCACCTGTCCCAGGATCCAGTGCTTTGCCCTCTGGGTCAATTTCTTCACCAGTCTTAGGTCACTGGCTGTGACTCTTTGCGACTTCAAAGCCGGATGACCACTGTGCATGCTCTAACTGTGCTGCACTTTGTGAATGGTCCTGCGGCTTTGTGGAACCTGTGATGTTTCCCAGAAGGATGTGATCATGGAGGGAGGAGATCCAATTGGGACTGGGAGCAGATACCTGACAAAATCAGGTACCCGCTCCCCCCCTATAAAACCTATGTGCTAAAAATGTCAGAGAAGAGGGGGAGGAGGAGGAAGAGCAGAACTTCCCCTTTTGGGTGAAGTTCCACTTTAAATAGATGCTTCACTTTAGTGACTTGTTTTTAGAAACATAGAAATGTATTTAGCATCCATATAACTCAAGTGAGCCTTGGTTGCAAAAATAAGGCTTTAACAAGTATAAACATTTCTAAGAAGTTAATATAGAATATTCAGATTCTTGCAAAAGTCATCAAAATTGTACCTCTTTAAAGCAAAGTAGACAATTTTTTTCCTAAATCTGAACTATGACCATAAAAGTGGAAACCTGTTCTTGTTTAGAAATCAACGCCCTGTGTCAATTTGCAAATGCTTACATTGGCCGCCTCCCAGACAAAGAACCAGAAAAAATATCCTTGACAAAAGCCCCTTTTGTTTCCTTTCCTTTTCTTTGTGTACGCAGAAAGATTTTGATAGAGGCTCAATGAAAATTACACATGTTTACAAGTGACCCTCTGTTCCAGTCCTGCTTTGTTTTAATTGCATGCAAATATATGCAGTGAAGAATGTCTTCTATGGCAGAGACTTTTTTTTTATAAAAAAACCTTATATCTTTGTAATTCTCAATGGATAGGCAGGCAACTCTATATTACTGATTTATGGATTATGGAGATTTTGTAAGTAATTTACAAATATTTAATCACTGACTAAACATGTCAATCAATGTCTAACATGGGTAAACTGCAGGCAAGTGATCTGGCACTAAAATAATCTCCAATAATAATCTGCCCAATAGTTTTTTTTAATTATGTGGTATACATCATGATTATATACAGTGATTCACAGTAGTTTTGCATTATGACCTATTATAGGATTATTGTTTAATTGCATTTTTAAGACAGGTGAAAATGAATGAGTTTTCCAAATATTTCATCCCTATTATATCCCCATTAAACAACCAAACACAGTGAAGAAACCACTGTAATGACCTGTACAGTAGGAAGACAAAGCAACCACTCAGTAAACGACTTTCCTGACACAGGAGGGCAAACTTTTCAGGTCAGGATCCAGCTGTCTTCCTAAACATTAAAGCAGGACTTTTATAAAATATTTTTATAAAATATAGCACTGCACTAAGAGAGTATGTGTATTTGGGTAGACCCTGATGAAGAGGTCAGTAAGTTAATCAGAGCCCACTAAAGGGAAGGTGTGCAACAGCTCCCAACCACAACATGAGTTAGAACGAAAATACTAATATATATGAGCCGCGCTCAACCTACAATTCTGTGCACTCTAGCTAAAAGTAAAAGGGGATATTTTGTACTCAGTGGGTTGCTATTAACCAATTAAGGTGCTAGGTTGCAACAAAGAGCAAATAGTTGTAACAACTGACCAATGTTAAATAGTATAAATCCAGCAATGGTGGTTGGTGAACAGTCTTATGGTAAATCTTGGTGCATAATAATTTCATAAAAAGACACTGACGATTAAAAGAAGGCACCACAGTGACATAACATGTTCATTTGTGCAGATCTACCACCATATATGATTAGCAGCTCACCAGATGGTAAATAATATTGCGCATTCAGCTAGTCACCCTGCCAGAGTCCCATCAGGGATTGAAGAGGCCGTTTTTAGTAGTGTGCTTCCTGATGATGTGCGTACACTATGCACTCACTCTCCTCATGCATATAGGGGAGACATAAAAAAGTCCCACATAGCGTGATTCCGTATAAAATTATTATTTATTAAGTCAAAGAAATGTACTCACATGGAAAAAAAGCTTAACATCGTGATAAGAATAATAGTAGCTGGCTGGCTCTTTAAGATCCACAAAAGGTAGGCGATGACGTCAACGCGCCCTCCCTTCCGCTTTTTTCCATGTGAGTACATTTCTTTGACCTTATAAATAATAGTTTTATACGGAATCACGCTATGTGGGGCTTTTTTATGTCTCCCCATATGCATGAGGAGAGTGAGTGCATAGTGTACGCACGCACACATTACATTTTGCATGCTCTGTCATTTTATATGTAGCCAATAAAGGAACTTTTGCCAAGAGTACACTGAGTAGCTGGCTTTATACACTAGTGGCAGCATCATAGACCTACAATAGCAGAATCACCAGGAATCAACTAAACAGGGAGGCCAACAGTGATAAAGTATAAGAAAAAATAGAAACCTTCCATATATTTGCCTATGGGTGCTATTATACCACAGCAGCATCAGTACTACTGTGTGTGTGTGTGTTTCTGTGCCTGTTTGTATGTGTAGTTGAATTTTGAGTAGATTTTTATTGTTTGACAAACATTAACATAATGGCTTGTTAAAACAAAGTTTTTTTAAAACAAATTGCAGTAAAGGATAGTAGCTGAAAATGTTAGTGGGAGATATTTTATGAAAAGGCCAGCCATTCTGTATGTTACAATGAACACATTAGTGCAAAGAAAACATTTCAGTTTGGGCTAAAAGGCTGATTAATGAAGGTGATGCTTGAACAAACTTGCCTTTTATGTGACTCCATTGAGCATACTCAGAAAGCTCCACTGTTTTGTGTCAGAGAATGGAGGTTTCAGAAATATAAATCAAATCTGGCTTAGGAACCATTCAACGATCCTTTGGAATTGATTTGCAAGCTACTTTTATATTGGTGAACAATTTTTTACTTGATTTGCTTTCTGGTTATAAAACAGGATGATATTTGACTTCTATACTGATCATTCAAAGTTATGTCATCATTTATGGTTCACAGACTGTTTCTTAGAGGTTGGGTTGTAAAACATTGGTGTAGACTGTGTAGACATTTCAATGACCCATGCCTTTTATAATTTGTCTTACTAAAACAAAGCAAGAGAGATATTCTGCTGAGAAAGGGTCTGACCCAGATGACATTATTATTGTAGCAGCCAGATTGAAACATTGAAATATTTAATGTACAGCTAAAGCTATGTTTTTATTTGGATGAAATGTGGACATGTTAAAACCTCTGTCAGATTTTTACTGCGAACTTTGATCCCACTAGAGAGAGTAACCCTCTCTAATTGTCTAGGTTATTATTGTCCTTGGGATTGGCAATGTTGTGAAATTCAAAATTTTACTGTTGTCAGTAAAACAGGAATAGAGGGGAAATATTCTAACGAGGACACCTGTAACAATGCTAAATGTCAAGGGGATTTTACCACAAAAAAAGACAGAATTTTTTTTCTAACATTCTATGCAGCCACTAAAATACCATTTTTACTGGTTCTTATATACAATTGCTATAAAAGCCATTTTGTATTTTAATATTATATAAATTATTTTCCATGTCAGTGTACAGCTGCTGTGATTTTGTAAAACTATTTAAACATTTAGGCTGGGTTCACACTATTGCTAATTGGATGCGGGTGCGCATCTCAGGAGATTATAACCGGCTCTCTATAGAGCTGGGTCACACATCTCCAGAGGGGCTCCAGAGAGAATTGCACAGGAGCCCTGTGCATCTTCTGGTCCATTTCAGGTCTGAATTTAGCCAAAAATTTGGACTGAAATTGGACCTGAAACGGTGAACAGAGATGCACCGGACCCCTGCTGTGAGCCGCTCTGAGCAGCAGTGTTAACCCAGCCTAAAATATTGCCTCCTTGCCATATACAAACCTACCTTGTAACATTCTGTGACCTGTACCACCCAGAAATGTCAGTTTTCATTGAGACATGCCTCATATTTCCAACATAATGCTGTAACAATGATTGTAAAGTATTTTTTTAATTAAAAACCATGTCATATTTACCTGCTCTGTGCAATGGTTTTGCACAAAGGTGCCCCAATACTCCTATTCTCCGGTCCCCTGCTAACACTCTCAGCTTCTCCTCTTCTCCATGTGCCACCATAGGATGCCGCTTCCTAAGGTGGCACATGCATGGGCTCGATCCTGAGCCAGGTTGCGTTGGTCTGGTGAAACACACAGTGCAGCTCGGGCACGCCCACCTCACATTCCTCACCTCCTCACTGGATTTGATTGACAGCAGAAGACAATGGTTCCTGTTTTTGACTTTATTGCCAATGAGGAGAGAGAGCAGTGCTTCTGTTCTTGAGTAGGGATGAGTGAACGGTTCGGCCGGAGCATTCGTTCGGGCTGAACTTTTGATGTTCAGACATTCGGCGGATAGAACGTCCCGTTTGTTCAGCCCCCTGAACAACCTAGAACATTATGGGATGACTTTGCCGCCGCAGAGCGCCCCATAATGCATTGTGTGGCAGATAGCACGCACAGCTCCTCCCTGTTGGGAGGGCTCCCACTGTCTGCTCGCTGTTTGTTCTGACAGTTTATTTATATGGCAGGGTGGGACCACCCGGCGATGTAAGCGGGTGACCCCGCCCCTTCTGACATCATGTGACATCAGAGGGAGCGGGTCACGCGCTTATATGGTAAACCTTTTGCTGTGCTCTCAATGTGGTGGAGATTAACTTGGAGTGGGGTTCATAGTGTTCAAACAAGGGATGGGACAGTGAGCATGCAGCCTTTTCCTAAACCATACCAGCTTGTATGCCCTCAGATTTCATCTCCAAATACGGAGGGTGTCTTCACAGTTAGAGCTGAGAAAATGTGGAATAGACTCCCTCCAGAGGTGGTTCTGGCCAGCACAGTAGATTGCGTTAAAAAAGGCCTGGATTCCTACCTTAATGTACATAACAAAACTGGGTACTAACATTTATAGGTAAAGTTGATCCAGGGTCAATCCAATTGCCTCTCTGGGGATCAGGAAGGAATTTTTCCCCCCGCTATAGCAAATTGGATCATGCTTTGCTGGGTTTTTTGCCTTCCTCTGGATCAACTGTGGGTGAAGGATTGTGTATATGGGATTGTATGGTTATATATATTTTTTCTTTTTTTTATTGGTTGAACTAGATGAACTTGGGTCTTTTTTTCAACCTGATCTAACTATGTAACTATATACCTTGCAAAGTGGAAGCAAAGTCTCCCCCTTTGCCAGGCACCTTGTCCCCATGTTGATGAAGTCAATTGCCTCATCTCCACATCCAGTACCACACAAAGGATGTGGAGGTGTTTGTGAAGGGACTTACTGGAACCTGCCTGGAATCTAGAACAAAGGGCCCTGAGATATCTGCTGCCCCTTACATTATTGAGTATGGTGTACAAATTACCCCTTGTCACTCATTCACTACAAAATTTTGAAACAAATAAATGAAAATAGCCACACTGTGAAAGGTCTTTTATTGAACAATATTGCAATATCAATCCACGGAGATCAACGGGGTGATGATTTGACTCACCACTATGATGACCCATTGCCGTCTATGCTGCCTAATCGCTACTTTAGACACAAATGACATATCCCTGCCACTGATGGGATGTAAACAAAAATTCTGGAGATCATGGGTAAAATAATTGATCAGGATCCCCAAAGGCTTATTGCAAACCAAAGCTGGCAGGGATCTGTCATTTAGAGGAAATAGTAATATCAATAATTAAATAAGAGATTTCCTGGTTAGTTGACAAATGTAAGCCAGTGGAGATCTGCCATTTAGTAGTGGTAGTGCTACTGCTGCTAAATTATTACACAATCCTAGCCACTCTTTGTAAACAAAAATCTCAGTTTTAAAGGAGTACATCCTACTGCATCTGCAACTTCACATGCAGGTTTATGGCATCCCCAAAGCTTGTTTTTTTTAGCTGAATTAAAAGACCCTCTCCCCATTGAAGGGTATTTTCTCTCACTTTAAAACAAATATTTGTTACAGAAAACCCATTGTTCAATCTCTGCTATATACACTGCACTCTTCCACTTTTTAGCCTATGCATTATTCCCTTCAAGGAAAATGTTACCCCGAACCCACCATTTGTACATTTTATACATATACACTTATATAAGTTGAATGCTGCATATTTGCCTGCATCACCATTTATTAAAATGGCACCCTAACTACTTTGTAAATTTGCATACAGGTACAATAATTTAGTGCAAGGCTATTTATACTATGAGCACAATTAGATGAGCTATATTGGCAGAGGATTCCTTCTACTGTCATACACAGACTGCAGTGCAAAGCTTAAAAAAAACTGCCCACTGGTGGTTCTGGATCCAAATTTGAAAAAGCAATTAACTAAGGAGCATCAGTCTCAGCAAATACATAAAAAACATTGACCAGCTTCAAGATTCTTGAAAACCCTACAGTACCCTGCTCAAGCTTATTGGTCTAAAGACACACAGAACCCTTTCCAAATGCGAACCATGCCCACCCCGGGGGTGTTTGAACCGGCTTTATTGAGAGCTGGGCACACTCTCCTGTCATGTAAATTTGATGCGGGGAACCCAACCTGAAAGTCTAAACATATTCTCAGAATTGTGACTCGCTGGCTGGAAATTAAAAAAAATAAACCTAGCCAACTCCCATATTTCTGTTTCAATCTGGTTTATTCAAATTTCAGAATTACAGTTAAATGTTGTAATGTAATACAAAAGAGTGCAAAATGGCTCTGACGACATAAACGATACCAGCTCCCAGATTTCAGTTGTAAATGGTTTATTTTACAGTATTAAGCAGTTTTAATTTACCTTATTTCATTTTTGGACTGTTGCAATGATTTGCAGAATAGTTTAATACAGATTAGATGTGCAGAAGCAGAAGCAGTTTTTTCAGTTCCTATATAATTCACCATCAAGTCACAAACATGTTCTACTCTGGGCTCTCCAATATACTTTTTCCTGAAAGGGAACAATTTAAAAATATTTGAAGAAAGCACAAAAGCCTGTTGTGTACATTCTCAGAGTTCAATTACTGGTCTAACTTAGAAAGGCTGAGGAAGTCATTTCCTCATGAGAAATTCAGGACTGCTGGTCGTCATGGTAATGAATCATTTATAAATCACTTAACCTTTCTCTTTTAGATCAGATTTCTTGTTGGCGAACTTTAGCAAGGGACTGGTTAGGATCTAATTTAGTAGGAAATGTTACAAACAGAAACTGAAGGGTGATAAAAGAAAGTAATTTGCCACATTTAATACATATTAGTGTTTTAATTATTTTTATTTATAGAACACTGACATTTACTGCACGACTAAACTGTACTTTGACTCCACTAAAGACATCTACTATGTATAATCATGTTATCAGCTCATTTTGTTGGGTTTGTAGTCTGCTATATGGGATATTGGTGCATTACATTGTTAAAGAATATTTGTTCCATATTCATATAGGTACCTGTAAAGTTTGCTCCAATAATATGAGAGTTATTTCAAAACTAGGGGGCACATTTTTATAGCATATAGTGTTATGCCATATCATGTCTTTGTAGGGCACCGCATTCTCCACATCATCGCCCACATTTTGTGATATTAATGTGCATAACCATCAGAGCATAACAGAGAGCGGATATTGATATTTGCTCTCTATTATAAATGACCCCCTCAGGTCTTTAGGAAAACCTATCATGAAAAGAAACATGGAGGCTGTCATTGCAGAAGAGGCGATTAAGGGGGTCACCATGTATAATTACATAAGTGGTCCACATAGGGAACTTGGTGTTGAGTTATTCACTATAAGGTCACAGAGGACAAGGGGGCACTCTTTATGCCTGGAGGAAAAGAGATTTAACCTTCACATATGGAAAGGCTTCTTGTCTGTAAGAGTTGTAATAATGTGGAATAGACTTCCTCAGGAAATAGTTATGGCCAGCACATTAGAGTGTTCTAAAAAAGAGTTGGGTGCATTTTTAAATGCACAAAAAATATTGGATACTAATATTTATAAGTAATAACACCAGAAGTAGTTGATCCAGGGAATATCAGCTTGTCTCCCGGGGTATCAGGAAGGATTTATTTTTTTAATTGGATATTGCTTTATATGTTTTTTTTTTTTTTTTGCCTTACTCTGAATCAACTGTAGGTATAGGATTGTGTATACGGAGAAACTAAATTACTACCCCAGCTCCACTGCCAATATAAAAGTCCATGAACTGTGATCCGGTGCTCTAGGTAGGGTCTTCAGGCCCCACAAATGTGATTCTTGAATCAGGAAGGCTGGCAACTTGGATGCTCTTGAATAAAAGTACTTTATTTGTTACATGGGTACATGGGTACAGGCTATATACTGACATGTTTCAGCTATAAAGCCTTCATCAAAGCTTTGATGCAGGCTTTATTGCCAAAACGCATCAGCATATAGCCTGTAGCCATGTAATAAATAAAGTACTTTTATTCAAGAGCATATGAGTTGCCAGCCTTCCTGATTCAAGAATTGTGTATATGGAGGTTTTTCTATTTTTTTGTTTTCTTCTATTGATTGAGCTAGATGGACTTGTGTATTTTTCAACCTGACTAACTATGCAACTATGTAACTGCTGATCACTCAATGAAACGTTTACTTTATGCCATTTTATTATTTATAATTTTTCAACCAAGACGCTCTGTTTTTGCAGAAATCTCCCAGAACATCAGGACAAAATATAAACATGCAAATAAACAAGTAAATAAATAATGTATATGAAGTAAGGTGCAAAGCAGCTTCAGTATCTATTCCAAACTGTGCTAAAATCAGAACTCGAATGTTACTGGGCAATGAGGATTCAGCCCTTTCATTATATATATGTTAAAAGTATTTTCTGGATTTTTTTGTATTCTTTTTCTTTTTATATGTTGCAATCTAATTTATTAACTATGTATAACTACATAGTTATTAAACTAGAAAGCTCCTTAATTCAAACTGCAGCCACATGTTCCGTGGTCACACTCTGGCCAGCGTCCTCCCACCATCTGTGCCTATGCAAACTTGATTGGCAGCTTTGTTGTCCTTTAAGAAGGAAGTAGGAAACAGGGCAGATCTTTACCATATAAGTTGGCTTATATTTGCATAACAGAGTCCTCTGAGTTTTGAGAATGCTTGGCCCTCTAATGATAACCACAAAATGCAAACAGGAATCTGATATTTTGACAAGGGGCATGTTAGAATAAACACGTGGCTAGGCTAAACACATTAAACTATTCACATATTCTTATCAAGCAGTAAAATAGCCTTTAAAGCAAGTCCTCACATGTGATCCTATATGCACTCTGGACAACTTCAGCCCTAAATTAAAATTCTGGTCAAACCCTAACTACTCTTAAACATACTCCTCCCCTCCCCCCTCCTAACACATATACTGACTAACCTGTGTAAGAAAAGATCTGTATACCTATCTATTTTCAGGTCAGTTCAGTCCGGTTGTGTGATCAGCTCTCTTCCATCAGCCAGCGCTGGCTGCAGGGGAAAAAAGGGACCACTGCCAAGAGATAGGCAATAGTAAGGCAATGGATGACATCACCACTAAGGCATTACTAGCTGTTGTTGAGCATTCCCTTAATTCCCCTGCAGACAGCACTGACTGAGACATGGGAGATCACAAGACCGGACCAGAGTGGCCCAAAAATTGATAAGTACAACAATCTTTTTCTTACACAGGTTAATAAGAATAGGTGTTAGGAGGAGGGAGAGAACATTTTTAAGAGTAGTTAGGTTTTGCCTGGAATTCTACTTTAAAATTCAGAACAGAGGCATGACAGCCAGCCTTCTAATGTAAACACAGAATGGCTACTGTGTATAGTTCATAAAGGGACTGCAACCAATTTCAATGTCTCTGTTATGAATTGCTGCGCAGTGCCTGTAGCTACAGAGGTCAGGAAGATCTAATTTTAATTTTGAACAGAATGGACGCAATCGATTCTAATGTCTGCTTTTTCTCCCTGGCAGCCATTTGCATCAGGAGGCCTTTACTGTATGCCTTATGTGCACACCACTCATTAAACACATCAGATCCAGGGAGAGAGTTCCAATGAAAAAATTCCTTGATGTGGTTTGACATTCTCTCTCGATACCCCTTCTTAGTGAACAAATATGTATTATTACGCCAAGGGCAAGTGCCAAAATTCTGCTGCTTCAACCTTTATCCCCGGAGTGTGGGTGCGGCACTGCCTGCAAGCAGGTGCATTGAAACAGAAAAGACCGGACTGGATGGCCGCACTCCTGTGCAATAACTTTATTCTTGGTCCGAATACAGCATACAGTGTACAAGTGAACTACAATAGACAGCTGACACGTTTCACACCAATGGGTGCTTAGTCATAGCCCTTATGACTAAGTACCTGCTAGTGTGAAATGTGTCAGCTGTCCATTGTAGTTCACCTTGTACACTGTATGCTGTAATCTGACCAAGAATACAGTTATTGCATAGGGGTGCGGCCATCCATTCCAGTCTTTTCTGTTCCAAAGGGCGGCTGCCCATTATGTTCCTCCAACAAGGTTAGTGTAATTTGAGCATGATCCGACCATTTAATGTTAAACATTTCTGCCTGTGTCCCTTTATGGAAGAGGTTTAGATGTGTGAAAAAAAGGTAAATTCTCAAATACGACTTGTGAGATACGGAATAAACTGTGTAATCCTTTTCAGATGCATGAAGACATCTCCAGGGTTCATATAATTCCACCTTGTGCAGAAAAGGTTGAAGAGGTAGCATGTAGCCTTGTATGTGGATGGAAGGGCTTATTTTAAAGATTTACAGATTGTTAAGAATATGAAAATATTTTAATATCTATAACCCAGGCAGAGGCTCACTTTAGGAATGTAAGGTAAACCCACTCATTGTACTGACATCAACTTAAGGCTATTCTTAATATTCCTTTGCTTTAAATATATTTATAACATATATGAAAACACAATTTTTAACTACTGCACTGATTACTAGCACTAAATTGTGGTGTATCCACTTTTGTGCTAAAATGATGGCTAGTGTTGTGAAGATTACATTTGTGCAAGCATGCCTTTCCACTATAGCAAGCCATACTTGGGTTTAGCTCATTAGCATGTTTGTCAAACACTGTGCTCAAAAACAACTGAATACTGCTGGACATTTAGGGTTATGGTTAAAGTGACTGCAAATGCTTTGTTTTAAATAATTAACAATAATGAAAACATTATGGAACAAAAAAAAAAAAACAATAATGATGCTGAAAATAATAATAATGAAATTGCAGAGAGCAGCCCAAAACCTCCTTTTCTTGGGTTCCTTGCCAGTGCTCCTGGTTCTTCCCCTCCACTGAGTGCCCCCAAAGAAAGCCTCTTTGTATGGGGACACTTGTGTGGTCTTGCTCCCAAGCTTCACTGTCTTCAACATTGGCTTTGACTGACAGCAGCAGGGGCCAATGGCTGCTGTTGCCTCAGCAAAGCCTAAAAGATCAGGAAGTGAAGTGGGAGAAGAGCTGCAGATGGGCACAGCCCTGGATCAAATGGGGGCTCAGATAAGTAAAAGGGAGGGTGAGGGGGATATTGATGCCTAAACATTTTTTACCTTAATGCATGGAATGCGTTAAGGTAGAAAAAATGTCTAGGCTTTATAACCACTTTAACTTTATTTTTTTATAATTATGTGTTTTGCCTATACATTATTTTTAATTGCATTACTAGAGTGTTTACATCATACTTTTTAATATTAGCAGAATGTGGATTGTTGTCAAAATATAAAGCTATAACATGCTGATTTAAACTTGTATGCATTTTAAAACCCTGTATCTGGAAATACACAAACGATAGGACATGTTAGCATACTAAATATGATTTTGTTATAAATTCGTTTTATTTTTTTTTGCCATTCTGGAATAAGTGGAATAATAATCTAAGCGCCACAAGTAATTATGCATAAAAGTGCTTTGACAAACAGTAAATAGTGCACTGCTGCATGTTTAGGAGTTGGGCTACCTTCACTCTACACCATTACTCTGTGTCACTGAATCATATTATCAGAAGCATCTTCAAAAGAAACACAGCAGCCTTTTTACTCGCTTTTAACATTACAAAATGAGAACTCGACTGACCCCAATATATTAAGCTTTTAATGTACTCTCCACTTAATTAACTTTGCAGAGAAAAGTCATCACAGAAATCTCTCCGTTGGAAAATCTGCAGCCAACCAAATCATTGAAAAATATGTTTTCCCCACTGCATTAAAGAGAGAAAAATCAACATTTTTATACAGTGCACTAAAGCTGCCAGAGGTTTAATTCACAGCGGGGTCCGGCTGGGAATGAGCAATGAGTACACAACATATCGTGTGTAGAAGCTGCAGGGAAATACGTGTACTTATATGCTAAATCTCACAGCTGCAATTACAAAATACAAATTAACTTTTTTTTTATTTTGCTAAATAAAAGTAATTGAATGCGCCCCAGTTCGTAAATTCTTATTAACCCACTTTTTGCACCAATACATTATTTCATGTAGAAGGTAATCTACAGGGGTTTGTCCTTCAATTATAGTGGTTGGTAAGGGTAAAATAATTCCACATAGGTATATTTACCGGGTGGGACATCTAATGGAAGATGTACTTTATTACATAACCACGTTTTTCACCCAATTATTCTTAAATGCTTGACCCCGCGTAAGTTAATGAAAATAAATCGTTTTATTTTTTTTTCAATTAAACATAAAACATTAACGTCGACACTCTAAATCGTATATTCATGTGCATAAAGGGACGTCGAAGATGTGTGCTATACAACACATGAGTAACGAGTAAGGGTCGGCCTGGGGCGACACTTAATTTGGAGACCGTCGAAATCACGTGACATATTTTTACAACTAAAAAGAGAGAAATTACGTCACCCCTTTTGTATAAAAAGTTACTAAACCAACCGACGTCTAAAAGGTTGCCTCTCTAAAGACACTACTGAAAAGAGACGTTTCAATTAATTCACCTCTCATGTAATTTTCGAATTATATAAC
>BLSH010277349.1:285599-300644 GCA_018402905.1 Glandirana rugosa
GCAATGGAAACAGTTACCTGCGTCGTCAACCTGAGCCGCGCTATGCAGGCTCGCGCCGAGTCCAACTGCTGCGTCCATTGACAAAGGTAACGGTACTTAGCTCCGCCCCTGCTCCCATGTCACAGATTTTGATTGACAGTAATGGCTCTCACTGCTATGCATCTGTCCAAGAAGAGAGACAGCTGTGCTCATGCACATTGCTGGATCAGAGCGGGCTCAGGTAAGAAAAAAGGGGGGGGTCTGGGGGGAGCTGCAGCACAGAAGGTTATTCACCTTAATGTATAGAATGCATTAAGATGAAAAACCTTGGGGCTTAACAGCCACTTTAAAGTGGATGTAAACCCTCTCCTATACCCAGTGAAGTGAACAGCCTCAGATGATACACAGGGATGAAACAAATTTCCCTACATAAGTGTTACATGCATATCTGCTGTCTTCAGCTTGCTACATTCTTTAGAAAGTGCCCATTGTGTTAGACATTTTCTATTCCTGTTTGGCATTCACTGTGTGACAGCTGATTGGAGGAAAGGCACATACCCCCTCTCCACATAGGCAAAGGAAGGAAGGAATGTGTTGTGAATAGACCAGCTCTCTGCTTATTTATAGCACCCTCCCGACACAAATTTCAGGCTGGTTTTATCTTGGTTGTCGGAGAACTTGTCAGAGGTTATCATGCTGATAACAGACAAATGGAGCAGCAAAAAGTTACAGGACTTAGGTCTTTGGAGAGAGATAAGATAACACTGCAGATATTTGTCTAGGTCAAATTTTATGAATTAGGTTTATAGTTTTAATGAATTACAATAAATACATAACTGCATAGGTGGTCTTTTTTTGTAAGGAGGAGGAACTATAGCATATGCCCTTTATACTAAAGCATGTTTAGGCAGTGCAACTGCATGTAACAAAAATAAAAGCAAGTATGTGAAATATCCAGGTGCAGTACAATGAGGCTGAGAATCTTTGCACGAGAAATTGTATATTGAATGAATATTCAATTATCTAATCATGTAAAAAGCGAATTTCTGTTCACTTATTTCATCTGCACATGATTTGATAATTGTCTTAATATCCAGAAAACAGGCAAATAAACAAAAACTAGAATTGTCAAATGCAAAAAGCCAATATTCATATTTTAGCTAAACATATTTTATTCAAATGAGCTGCAATGGAATTGTAAATATCTTGTTCCATAAAAACTACTGCAATAGGCATGCTTAATATCTGATCTATTGTTATGCACCTTATTTTACAGCTACAATGATCAGTGGTCCTAATACTTATCTTCCTGTTACCCATTAGACCTGGATGTGACGTATTAAAGTGGACACTTGCAATGGCATTCTAAATTCTGTTATGTTCCAGTTGCTGTACTGCCATCGATCTTTGAAGAAACACATGTTCCTGGAGCCCCAGCACACTGCCCTCAGTATTCTTGGCTTTCAGACTATTCTCATATCATGAGCCAAGGCTAGAGTTTACATCCTTTGTAAGATATGACTCCCTTGCCTTATTAAAATATTCTTTCAACGTGTATCCGCTGTGTGGTATTGTTTTACTTTAATGAGGTGCATTTTCTTTGTTTAGCAATAGTCCTCTAGCCTCTTTTCTAGTCCCAATGCAGTCTACTGCGAAATTCAGTAATGTATAAATTATGATTGTCCCTAGACTAGCTTCTGTTTTCTGAGTAAAGTGCAAGATGAAATTATGCCTCTATTTTATATGTTGTGCAAGCAGAATAACTTTCCATGAGTGTTTATCTTATATATATAGCAATTGACTTAAGCGCAACATATTTGTGTCTGAACCCTGTGCATTAATTTTCCAGGGCTGCCTGCTTCAAAGAGTCTCACAATGACAGTAACCAGAGACACTAACAGGTCTATTCATCAAAGTCATATAGGCATGAGAAAAAATTTGCATGTTGATTCCCATTCAGCTTGTATGTATTTCTTTTTCTTTATGAAAGTGAGTTTTGAATATTTATATGCATAGGGGTGCAACACTTGATGCATAAAGTTTGAATGCAAACTAAAATCTGAATAAAAGGAAGCTAGAGATGTGTAATCTATTTGAAAATTCAATTGTTTTTTTTTTTTTTGAACTTTCAGTTAAAATTAGCCACATACATTACAGGTGCATTAAAACAAAAGTGCAAAGTTTCAAAGTTTTGTTTTATTTAAAAATCAGCCACAGCCTGAGCAGAAATGTCTGTCTTGACATTAGCTGCAGAGAGGAACCTTTGCTCCCATTGAAGAAGCAGTGATCCTTATACAATGCCACAGCACAGAGTCAGAACAAGGGCTCTCCAATCAGTGAAAAGCATGAGCTTCACTGAGTGCAGAGCAGTAGGTCTGACTCAGTAGGGGGGTGCCAGACTTATTATTTATTTATTTCAGGTACTTATATAGCACTGTCAATTTAGGCAGCACTTTACATATATATGTATATGTACATTCACACCAGTTGCTACCCTCAATGAGCTTACAATCTAAGGTCCCTAACTCACATTCATACATAGGGCCAATTTAGATAGGGTCTAATTTACCTACCAGCATGTCTTTGGAGTGTGGGAGGAAACCGGAGTACCCGGAGAAAACCCACGCAGGCACAGGGAGAACATGCAAACTCCAGGCAGGTAGTGTCCTGGTTGGGATTCGAACCAGCAACCCCGAGTCAGAACCAGGGCTCTCCAATCAGTGAGAAGCATGAGCTTTGCTGAGTGCAGAGCAGTAGGTCTGACTCAGTAGGGGGGTGCTAGACTTCTCCAATTGCTTCCACAATAGAGGGTTCAGTTGGACTAAAATGAATTGTGCATTTTCTACAGATTTTGTATAACACGATTTATAAAATATGCATTCTACTGATTATGTTACTTTATCCACATCACGTGTCACTATTATCAAATAAAGTTGGGCATTAGAGAGGGGAACAAGAAAATAGGGCGAGGGGGAGGAAAGGGGAATAAAAGGGAAAATGAAAAAATAAAAACTAATATAGTCTGACCTGAACCTGTCTGAATTTGAAAACGCATATAATCGTATTCTTAATAATGTGTAATATCCCATTCAAAATTCAATCCCCTAGCGATTTGGGCTTCTAATTTGAAGATCCTGCACACTTCTTTCCTGCTCAACAGGGATAAGCGAAAAAAAGTTTTATATAAGCAATGACCTCACCAAAGTGCAACCTGTCTGTTTGATTCAATATAATAATGTGATTGCATGGAATGCAATGCTCTCATTGTGCCCAATGAAATGATAACATGTTTTCAGGTCTACAATTTGTATAATTATGTTATAAGTATTTTAATTTTACCAGTTAGATATACTGCAGTGATCTAGAATGTAAGTGACAGAGGAGGGGGGTATTTGAGTTCTCCTGAACCCAGTGTCAGGTTGTAACCAATAGAAACTACAACACATACACTTGACAGGATGCATCAAGTCATTCCCCATAGACCCTGGACATGCAAATATATTCTAGCATGAAATCTAGCAGAAGACAGATAACCTAAACATGGGTTTTTGTTGTTGCTTGATAGCTGTGTGAGGATCACAAAATCTGTTTCCCTATTACTGGTATGTGATTATGTATTTAAAGTGTCACTACACCCAATATCCTGCATATCTGGTCTCACACAGTACACAGAGCATGGAAATGCAATTATTTTAGTAAATATAAACTGCTAAATACCTTTTCTCGTCTGGTCAAGCACTGGTTAAAGCGTGTAGGAGGAGCTTTCATTCTCCTCTGACTGTCCTATGAGGCTGCAAGACCTCTGACCCTCTGTTTGGACAGTGCTGATCACATGCATCTTCCCAAGAAGAAAAAACTCTCTAGCAATACACACCAAACTGAGCATGTACAGAGTGCTCCCAAGGCTCTGTACTATCAGGAGATGGATTTGAGATAGTGGAAGGAGGGGAGTATCAGAGAAGACAGGATCAAACAGCCTTTTTACACAATGTGGAGGATTAACCCTTTAAGTTCCACAGTAAGTATAATAAGCATGCTTTACTGCATATATAGACTGATTTTAATGTTGTGGGTTTAGTAACACTTTAATCTACCCTTTAACAGCCTGAAATTCCTGTTAGCCGAGACAGCTAATTGAAAGACAACAGGGGACAATGGCACTAAGGAATCAATAGTTAACATATAAGAAACAACTACATCAAGTCAGCAGCAAATAGATGAGTTTATATGCTCTTTAATTCAGATAAAATATAAATCAACTGCAGTGTTATATAATAGCTGTATGTTAGATATAATTCTGTTTTGGCTCTCCACTAAACAATGGGAGACACACCGATTGAAACTTATGAAAATTGTTCTGTTTTGGATAAGGATGGTAGTTAAAATATTCTTCTATTTATAGGCCCAGTTCTAAATAGTGTCATGTTTTATCCATTACTCAATATTTGATAATCATGACAGAATGAAAAGTTTGTGAACTATGCAGCAAGCTGCTATCCAGGGTCCTGAAATCTCAACCTCCTTTATCTCCATACATTAACCACGCACTACTTATGCCAATATATCTAAGGATAATTTAAAGCAGAACTCCAGGATTTAAAAAAAAAAAAACTCCATTAGGACACCCCCCTACATTAAACACTTATTACATTTGTGAAATTCCTTACCATTGAAGAGATATGCCCAATTTAATTGAATTTAATTTAATTTGCTTGTCACTGGAGCACATATGTGCGCTATCACCGGAGCACATATATGTGTGTTGTTACCGGAGCACATATGTGCATTGTCACCGGAGCACATATGTGCATTGTCACCGGAGCATATATGTGCGCTGTCTCCAGAGCACATATGTGCATTGTCACCAGAGCACATATATGTGCGTTGTCACCGGAGCACATATGTGCATTTATGCCACCAGAGCACATATGTGCATTGTCACCGGAGCACATATGTGCGTGGTCACTGGAGCACATATATGTGTGTAGTTACTGGAGCACATATATGTGCGTTGTCACCGGAGCACATATATGTGCATTGTCACCGTCGCACATATGTGCGTTGTCACTGGAGCACATATATGTGCGTTGTCACCGGAGCACATATATATGCGTTGTCACCGGAGCACATATATGTGCATTGTCACCGGAGCACATATATGTGCGTTATCACCGGAGCACATATATAGGTCTTGCATCTTGTGTATATGGATAACTTATCGCCGTAATGTTCCAACCCCTTAGACCAGCATAGTGATTGACAGCACACTGGTCCAATGCTGGTCTAAAGGCGGAAACATTATGGCAATCTGCTCTCTATACACAGCATACAAGACCTGCCACCGATCGGGGATTCCCGCTCTGTCCCAGGCCAGTGGGTTGTTACGATCCCGCCCTGAAGTGAGAGATAGCAGGTGGGTAGTGGCAGTGGCAGGGAGGTGGTGTGGGGGGTGGCGGTGCTGGTAGGGAGCAGTGGAGGAGGAGGGAGGAGGAAACATCCTCAATGGCGGTACAGCGTGGGGGTTGTGAGCAAGGAAGTCCATCTTCTATAGAACTACAAGTGGGCATGTCAGACCGCTGCCAGTCACAGCACCGAAGTCACGGCCCCAGAAGGAAGAGGGGTAGAAGATGGACACTGCCAGCAGAGGGGACATCGCTGGACGCCACAGGCTTCGTTTGCAGGTAAGTGGCACATAATGGACTACTATGCGATGCATAGTAGCCCATTATGTTTCTACTTTACAGGGGGACATAGAGGAAGTAAACCCCATCTGGGTTTACTTTCTCTTTAAGTAGCAGAGGGGGTTTTTAATCAGTTTCAGCTGCTTTGGTGTTAATGAAATTAACAACAGGTGTATTAGATGGGCAACAATGAGACAACCTCCACAACAGGAATGGTTTTACAGGTGGAGGATACTGACATTGTTTTCCTACTCATCTTTTCTGACTGTTTTTCACTAGTTTTGCATTTGTCTAGGGTCAGTGTCACTACTGATAGCATAAGGCGAAACCTGGACCCTATAGAGTTTGCACAGGCAGTCCAATTTCTCCAGGATGGCAGATCAATATGTGCCAATGCAGAAGGTTTGCTGTGTCTCCCAGAACAGTCTCAAGAGCATGGAGGAGATTCCAGGAAACAGGTAGTTACTCTAGGAAAGCTGGACAGGGTCATAGAAGGTCCTTTCCCATCAGCAAGACAGGTATTTGCTCCTTTGTGTAAGGAGGAACAAGATGAGCACTGCCAGAGTCTTACAAAATGACCTCCAGCAGGTCACTGCTGTGAATGTCTCTGACCAAACAATCAGAAACAGACTTCAAGAGGGTGGCCTGAGAGCCCAACGTTCTCTAATGGGCCCTGTGCTCACTGCCTGGCACCATGGAGCTTGATTGGCTTTTTTCATTGAACACCAGAATTGGCAGGTCTGCCACTGGAACCCTGTGCTTTTCACAGAAGAGAGCAGGTTCACCCTGAGCACATGTGACAGACATGAAAGGGTCTGGAGAAGCCATGGAGAACATTATGCTGCCTGTAACATGGTTCAACATGACTAGTTTGGTGGTGGGTCAGTTATGGTCTGGGGAGGCATATTCTCTACAGGCTAGACAATGGCACCCTGACAGTCATTAGGTATTGGGATGAAATCCTTGGACCCATTATCAGACCCTACACTGGTGCAGTGGGTCCTGGGTTCCTCCTGGTACATGACAATGGCTGGCCTCATGTGGTGAGAATATGCAGTCAGTTCCTGGAGGATGAAGGAATTGATACCAATGAATCGTCTCATTAGGAGCATGCCCCGACATTGTCAGGCATGCATAGAAGCACGTGGGGGTCTTACAAACTACGGAGTACCATTTTGATTTGCTGCAATGAAATTTCATCAAAATGGACTAGCCGGTTGTATCATTTTTTTCACTTTGATTTTCGGGGTATCTTTGAATTCAGCCTTCTGTAGGTTGATAATTTTCATTTCCATCAAACGATGTGGCATCCTTTCATTCCTAACACATTACCCAGTCCATATCAGAATAGATATCCAGAATGATAGTTTTCCCCATTGAGATCTGATGTGTTTTCAAAGTGATCCTTTAATTTTTTTGAGCAGTGTATATAATGAAGCAGAATCTAAATAAGAGGTATTTTTTTAGTTTAATAGCAATGTTTAAAAGAAGCAAATTTGTTGAGGCTAAAAATTAACAAACAGGTTTTCTAAAAGGTATATTCCCCATACTGATGAACCTATATTCCCTTCAATCATTCAATAATTGACAAAAACTTGTGAAATTTTACACCTTTTTAAGGTATGCTAGGAAAGCAAGTTAATTTCTAACTGCGCAACAGGAACACATACAGAGTGAAGGGAACAACGCTTGTTATAAGTCTGCATTCTGCCTACTCCATGTGCAAACACATGTCCTGGTCTTTAGGCATCTACATGTACCTTAAATTCTGTGATCTGGGTACCTTCTGCCTATCAACTTGCAGAGCATGCACTCTGTAACTGTAAAGTGATATATGGCAGTTTGTTATAGACACAGGTTTTAGGTAATGTAAACAAGCCGGCGGATATCCGGATATAGAGAGAGGAGCTGCAGTGGTGCTGTGGGCAGGGTCTGAAGTGCCCACAGCACCGCTATGTGCCAGGCAGGGACCCCTCATCCACCAATAAAGCTTCACCCATGCAGCTTCATCCATGCAGCCACATCCGTGCTCACCCATCCATCACCCATGCATCTTTGCTCACCCATCCGTCACCCATGCGTCCATGCTCATCCATTCGTGCCCACCCACCTGTCACCCATTCATCCATGCTCACCCATTCATCACCCATGCATTCGTGCTCACCCAACCGTCACCCATGCATCCATGCTCACCCATCTGTGCCCACCCATCCACCAGTGCTCACCCATCCATCACCCATTCATGCTCACCCATCTGTCACCCATGCATCTGTACTCACCCACCTGTCACCCATGCATCCGTGCTCACCCATCCTTCACCCATGCATCCGTGCTCACCCATCTGTGCCCAGCCATCCGTCACGCATGCATCCGTGCTCAGCCATCCATCACCCATGCATCCGTGCTCACCCATCCATGCTCACTCATCTGTCACCCATGTGTCCGTGCCCACCCATCCGTGCTCACCCATCCGTCACCCATGCATCCGTGCTCACTCATCCATCACCCATGCTCACCCATCCGTGCTCACTCATCTGTCACCCATGCTTCCATACTCACTCATCCGTGCTCACTCATCCTTCACCCATGCATCCGTGCTCACCCATCCAGCCATGCTCACCCATGCATCCGTGCTCACCAATCCAATCGTGCTCACCTATGCAGCCTCATCCATGCCCACCCATCCAGCCTCATCCGTGTTCATCTATGCATTTGTGCTCACCCATGCATCTGTGCTCACCCATGCATCCGTGCTCCGCCATCCAGATGTGCTCACCCATGCATCTGTGCTCCACCATCCATCCGTGCTCATCCATCTGTGCTCACCCATGCATTAATACTCAGCCATGCATCCGTGCTCTGCCATCCATCTGTGCTCACCCATGCATGCATGTTTACCCATCCAGCCATGCTCACCCACGCATCCGTGCTCACCAATCCAGTCATGCTCACCCATGCAGCCTCATCCATGCTCACCAATCCACCTGTGCTCACCCATCCAGCCTCATCTGTGTTCACCCATGTATCCGTGTTCATACATGCATCTATACTCCACCATCCATCCGTGCTCCGCTATCCATCCATGCTCACCCATCCATCTATGCTCAGCTATGCATCCATGCTCCACCATCCATCTGTACTCACCCATGCATGTGTGGTCACTCATGCATGTATGCTCACCCATGCATGCGTGCTCACCAATGCATCCGTGCTCAGCCATCAATCCATGCTCAGCCATCCATCCGTGCTCAGCCATCCCCATCTACGGCTTATCCACTCCATTCATGCTCATTTATGCCTCGTTCATGCTCATCCATACCACATCAGTTCACATCCATGACACATCCATGCCACTACAGTACCCATCCGTGCCACTACAGCACCCATCAGTGCCACTACAGCACCCATCAGTGCCACCACAGTGCCTCGCAATAATGTAATAGGTAGTCAAATTCGATTTGAAATGTATGCCCCTAGAACGCCTGATGGTGCACCCTGCATGTTGGGCCTCTGTATGTGGCCAGGCTGTGTGAAATATTGTATAAATGGACAGCCTTGTGTAAAAAAAATGTGTTTTCAGTTTCAAAAACTTGTGGAAAAAATGAACCATTCAAAAGACTCATTATGCCACATAGAATATATGTTGTGGTGTTTACTTTCCAAAATGGGATCATTTTTGGGTGTTTCCATTGCCCTGGTGCTCAGGACCTTCAAAAGTGCAAGAGGTAGTCAGGAAATTATATGTGTAATTTATGTCCTTAGAACACCTGATGGTGCTCCCTGCATGTTAGGCCTCTGTATGTGGCCAGGCTGTGTAAAAGTGTCACACATGTGGTATCGCCATACTCGGGATGAGTAGCAGAATATATTTTAGGGTGACATTTTTGCTAGGTACATGCTGTGTGTTAGAAATATTGTATAAATGGACAACCTTGTGTAAAAAAATGCGTTTTCAGTTTCAAAAACTTGTGGAAAAAATGAACCATTCAAAAGACTCATTATGCCACATAGAATATACGTTGAGGTGTATATTCAGGAGGAGTAGCAGAATGTGTTTTGGGGTGTAATTTGTTGTATGCATATGCTGGGATTGAGAAATAATCTGTTAATATGACAATTTTGTGGGAAAAAAAATAAAAAATCTTCATTTAGCAAAGAATTGTGGGAAAAAAATTACAACTTGAAAAAACTCACCATGTCTCTTACTAAATACGCTGGACTGTCTACTTTCCAAAAAGGGGTCATTTGAGGGGTATTTGTACTTTTCTGTAGGCCGTCAGTATATCAGGTGTGATCAATTTTCAGTGATTGGCACCGTAGGTTGTAGACTATAACTTTCACAAAGACCAAATAATATCCACTAATTTGGGTTATTTTTACCAAAGATATATAGCAGTATAAATTTTGGACAAAATGTATGAAGAAAAATTACTAATTTGCAAAATTCTATAACAGAAACAAAGAAAAATGCATTTTTTTGCAAAATTGTCAGTCTTTTTCCATTTATTGCTCAAAAAGTACACAACCCAATGGTGATTAAATATCACCAAAAGAAAACTCTATTTGTGTGAAAAAAAGGACAAACATTTCATATGGGAACAGTGTAGTATGATTGAGTAATTGTCATTCAAAATGTGAGAGCACTGAAAGCTGAAAATTGGTCTGGTTAGGAAGGGGGTTTAAGTGCCCAGTGGTCAAGTGGTTAAAGTGGATCTTCCCTATATTGGAGCACCACGAATCAAAAACCCTATTTAAATCATTTTTAATATTCAAAGCAAACTTGCCCCTCCATCCATGTCTTCATGCTTTATTTTTGAGAAATCACTTCGAAAAACACCTCCTTAGCATTTCTGGTGGTGGCCATCTTGAGTAAGGATAGATGATTCATGTAGCATTTACTTCCTGGAATTCATCTGCCCTTAGCTCAAGTATGCATGCAGGAGAGTGTGTGATTTGCTGAGAAAACCCCTCTTCCTCTCCTGAAGACTCCTAGGATTTATGACATAATTTGCATAGGCAAGAAACCAGAATGTAAGTAAAGAAATGTAAATAAAAATGGTTTAACACAAGAAATATGATATACTTTCCTATCTATTTACAGATGTGGATTCTCTGCATCCAATTTGCAATAGCAGTAGATTTTGACCAGCTCTCTATGGAGCCAGTTCACATTTCTCTGCAGCAGGTCCGGTGCATTTTGCACAAAAACGCTGTGCGACTTTTGGTCCTTTTCAGGTCCGAATTCAGCCCAAAATTCGGGCTGATATTGGACCTGAAACGGTGAACCAGGACACACCACAACCCTGCTGTGAGCTGCTGCGTGTTCTAGTGTGAGCCCAGCCTCACTGATGACCTCTGATCTACACTGTGAGTAGAAAAGTACTTTTACCTTTATTTTGCAAGAGTATAGGAGATTGATTAAGAGGATCCCTGTGATATCATAGCCTTTATACAGAAGTATTTCCATATCATGATAACACCTAGTAAGCAGCTAAGGGTATGCAAAATGCCACTCTATATTGTGTCCCCTGGGCCTATTGTTACATACTGTAGCTTATCACTGCCTACCCTAATTTTTTATACTGCGCAAAGTATATTCAGAATCACAATGTGTGCTGTCTTCAATTATTCTCTTGGTGGCATTTAGAGTACAGTGAACTTGTGGGGTGTGCTTTGTTCAGCTCATCCCAAAGGATGTTACTCTTTAGATTATGATGCTATATGTCTACCACTGTATGATCTCCCAAAGCTTGGGGAACATCATAAAAGGAATGAGTTAGTGAGGCTGTATACTAAAGAAGTCAAAGGGATCAGGGATTAAGGTAACAATCTGAACCACTTGCCTACCAGGCGCCGTTATTATACGCTTATTGCAATTTTTGTACCAAAAATATGTAGAAGAATATAAATTGGCCTAAACTGAGGAAGAAATTTGTTTTTTTATTTTATTTTTTTGGGATATTTATTATAGCAAAAAGTAAAAAAAATGTTTTTTTTATTCAAAATTGTTGCTCTTATTTTGTTTATAACACAAAAAATAAAAACTGTAGAGGTGGTAAAATACCACTGAAAGAAAGCTCTATTTGTGGAAAAAAAAGGACGTCAAATTTGTTTGGGTACAACGTTGCAGTGCTGTATTGCAAAAAGTGCTCTGGTCAGGAAGTGGGTAAATCCTTCTGGGCCTGAAATGGTTAAATCACATATTGGTTTCCTTTCTCTCAAGCAACAATGTTACTCTCCTCAGTGTTCCACACCTAATTTCCATTTTAATGACTCACTCCCCTCTCATTACTGCACTTTGTTTCCTCTCCACAATTATTTTCTCTCTAGTGACTTTATTTTCCTTCAGTTTTTTTTTTACACTTTTAACTTTTTCTTTTATTCATTGTACAATCTTTTGCCTACTGCACCACATGTACCCTAATTAGGACTGCTAAATTGGTAAACTATGGTTGTTTTTTCCTTAGGGGTGCCTGCCACTCTGAGCTGTGACAATGGGCTGGCTCCCAAGTAGGTTCAGATGTGTGTACCTTTCATGAGAAATGTCCACCTCTGCAAGCTACAACAGCCTACAAAATCATTGAGAAGCCAGTTATTGGAATATTTTCCACCCGGTTATGTACGGGTGACCCCGCCCCCTTCTGCTGTCAAGTGATGTCAGAGGGGTGGGTCACTCTATTATGTCACCGAGTGGCCCAGCCCTTCACTATAAATAAACTGTCAAAACAAAGCAAGCTCAATCGGCGGGAGCCCTCCCATGGAGCAGGAGGTGTTGCGGCTTTTTTTTCGGGTCCATCGCGTGCTGTGATTGACGATGGATTACAATGGGGGACACTTATTTTTTTTTCTTCTTTTTTAATAAAGGACTTGCCCCTAATTTTCTCCTGTTTTTTTTCTTTTTTGACACTTTTTGGTGAATTAGTAGGGGTACGATGTACCCGATACTAATTCACATCGGGGGTGGGATCTGGGGGCCCCCTTATTAAAGGGGGCTTCCAAATTCCGATAAGCCCCCTGCCCGCAGACCCCCACAACCACAGACCAGGGTTGTGGGAAAGAGGCTTTTGTCCCCATCAACATGGGGACAAGGTGCTTTGGGGTGGGGGGGCAGAACCCCCCTCCCTCAAAGCACCCATACTCCCCATGATGAGGGCTTGTAGCCTGGTATGCTTCAGGAGGGGGGGCTCACCATCTCCCCCTATCCTGGCCAGCCAGGTTGCATGCTCAGATAAGGGTCTGGTTTGGATTTTAGGGGACCCCACATCAATTTTTTTTTTTTTAATATTTTATTTAGCAGTATGCGACATACAAAATGCAAGAATAACTTCACAGAATAAGCAATCTGAGCAAAACAGCATACAGATGTTTGGATACAGTGTGGGTCTCCGCTGATATGGTAACATCACATGTAAATTGACAATGTACGAAGAGGGGGAGTTCCCCAATGCAGGCATTCATTAGTATTTGAGGGAAGTATAATGTGTGGTTACCATTTGGAGTCAAAGCATACCAATTTTATGTTTTAAAGCATAGAGAAAATAAAATAAAAAAAAAACGAAAGAGAATCAAGGGGAGAGTAAGTGAAGACCGAGAATGAAGATACAAAGATGAGGCAGAACGAAAGAGAAAGGAGGGGACTAGAAAGATGGGGGGGGGATTGTATGGAAGGGCAGAGGAGGAAGATCTCTCCCAGGAGGTGTGGTGCTCTTACGTCACACTAAGCTGTGAACTCATCAAGCTGTGGGTTCTGACTTCCAAGGATCGTTAAAGCTGAGCTAAAGGTACCTGAGGTATTTGTGTTAGAAGCGAAAGAGGTCCCAATAAAACCTGGACTTATGCTCCTCAGATTTATCCTGGATGGTAGCGGTCAGGTCTTCCATCCATTCAATTCCATTTATCCGTGTGAACCACTGTGCCACTGTGGAGGCTGACTGTTGTTTCCATTGACTAGGTATACAGGCCTGAGTGGCATTAAGAAGATGTCTGAGAAGGGATTTCAGATAGCGTTTTCTTGACATGGGGGTTAGGTTTAACAGGACTGCTGCCAGGTCATTAGCTAAGGAGATATCCGTAAATCTGTGAATGAGTCACAGGACTGATTGCCAGAATGTCTGTAATTTGGGACAGTGCCAGAAGATATGTAGAATGGTACCTGTGTGTTGGTCACAGTGCCAGCAACGTTCAGATTGATTGGGAAATATTTTGGCTAGAATTGAAGGGGTGCGATACCATTGTGTGGTTAGTTTATAGGCGGTTTCTTGGTATTTGCTACAAAGTGAAGATTTTTGCGCAAAGAAAAGTATGCATTCCTTTTGGGGCTCTGTAAATCTGGTCTGCAGGTCCCTTTCCCATTTAGTCAAGAAGGGGGGTCTACAATAGCGTGGATGTCTTGCAGGCTTCTGTAAGACATGATGTCAATTTTTTTAAAACTCTGGCACGGGGTTCCCCTTAAAATCCATACCAGACCCAAAGGGCCTGGTATGGATTGGGGGGGGGGGACCCTACGCAAATTTTTTCAGTGATTTCTTTGTATATTGCCGGGAGACGGCAATACATTACAGCCGCGGTAATGAATGACAATTTTTCCTTTGTAAATGTCATTTTGCTCCGGCACTGTTCTAAACATCACAGAGATGCACCCTTTTACAGGCAGACTAAGGGGACCCCCCAGGCACACTATTTAAAGGAATATTTAATTTTTATTGTTTCACTTTAAGCATTAGTAAAATCACTGCTCCTGAAAAAAAACATTGATTCAAAAACATTTTTTTGCATTGATACATGTCCCCATACACTTTCTATGGCAATAACTTGAATATTAGCCTTTAAAATGAGCACTTTTGATTTGTCATGTTCGGGTCCCATAGACTTTAACAGTGTTTGAATGTTTGGACACATTTTTTGTCTGTTCGCATGTTCTGGTGCAAACCAAACTGGGGTGTGTCCGGCCCATCCCTACTGGTTATACCACAGGGTGGGCCATTTATATGGATACACCTTAATAAAATGGGAATGCTTGGTGATATTAACTTCCTGTTTGTGGCACATTAGTATATGTGAGGGGGGAAACTTTTCAAGATTGTGTGGGGTCAAACCAAACGTGGTCTTGTACGCTTGTCTGTTTTTTACACAGGTTTGTAAGTTTGTGACAATTTCAGATACCCTGGGCTTGTACTGTTTAGTTTTCACGAGTAAAATTTCCGATTATAAGTTCAATAACGGTATCTTTCACATACCCCTGTACATAGTTACGTTTTTTTACAAAAACTTAGTTACAAAAAAAAGTCCTCGTCACTAAAATGATTACGAATTTCACTTTGTTATTTTTAATTTATAAGGAAATTTATCACACGGACCCCCCAGGGGAATCAGACGGACATTTTCC
>BLSH010277349.1:302673-313600 GCA_018402905.1 Glandirana rugosa
CAGATACATTCGGTTTGTAAGGTATTTACTTAAAGCCAAATGACATGTAGCAGGAAGTCTTTTAATACACTGTAGATGCTTTGTTATCATTAAAATTTAGTATTTGCATTTTCTCTTGAAAGGCTCAAGGGATAAAGCTTTCCCTAACACTGTTCTATACCTGTGTCAGAGCACCTTAACACTACAGTGATCTGAAAGAGATTGAGTACAGCATATTTGGCCCAAGTGTCACCCCCATGAAAAGTGTCATTTTCCTGAAAACGGAGGTGATTTTAATGAGGTGGGAGACTACTGCAGAAAGGCGGAAGAGTTAATCACATGCAAATTGCTTAGGATGGAAGATGGATCACTGCAATCCAATGACATTTACTATTTTGGTGTGAGACAGCAGAGAGTTGTAAGCGATTTATCTCAAGAAGTCAGCTTCAGGAAAGCTGCTTACATAGACTTCTGGATGTAAAACATGAAAAGATTGCATTCTTAGACACAATAGGAAATGCCTTTTTGTACTCCACATGTGGAAAGATTGCCATAAACAAGGTAATTGTGTCCAACAATACATCGTCTATTCGTTTTTTTTTTTTTTTTTTAGATCTATGTAACTGATTTTTTTTTCTAAACCTCAGCTAACCACTAGAAGAGAATGAATGGATTAAATTATATCAGTAGTCTTAAGAAGAGCAACATAATAATGAAGCAGCAATGAAAGTGCTGATGTCAAAGGCTTTAAAGGGGATCTCCAGTTTTGTGCAAAAAATATATCAAGTAAAAAAAAAAAATAGCTTATACATTACAGTGCATATATTAAAAATGACCTTTCCTTTTCAATATGCGGGGCTGTCATTTTCTGTAAAATTCAATGCAATATGGCAACCTGGATGTGTTTTGTACACAGTTGGTGTAGGTTCAGTACAGAGAGCCCCCAGAAATGTAATTTCCTGTTTGTGTGATTGGCTCGCTGATTTTTCCAGAAGTCTGCACTAAGATACAAGTTAGATTTTAGAAATCCTCTGCAGCAAAAATATCCTTTTTGGTGAGGTGCTGCTAAAGACTTAATCCCTTCTAAAGGGATGTCAATATTGCATTTTCCTCATTAGAATGCTGCAGGTGCATCAGCTGATTAATAATGAAAAAGTCACTCCCAGAGTCAAAATCCAAAATACATAGAACAAACAGCCTTTTCTTCAGAGCAGAAACAGGTAGGAATCTGCAACAAAGTTTGTTAACCACTTCCTACTCGCACTATAGCCAAAAGATGGCTACAGCACGGGCTTAATTTGCAGCGAGGACATACATGGAAGTCCTCCCATGAGTGTGCTGCTCTGTGATCACTGAGTCCTTCAGACTCAGCTGATCACAGATCGGGGAAAGGGCCAATTGCAGCGGCCCTTTACCACAGGATTTTCTTGGTCCAATGACAGCTGATCACAGAAGTAAACACAAGCTGGTCATCGGCTTTTCTTTCCTCATGTTGACAGCATGAGAAGAGAAAAGGAGAGATGGTAACAGGCTTGTGTTAAAGGGACATCAACAATGATAATCAGGGCACTGATTATCAATGCCCTGATTATGAGTGCAGTCACAACAGTGTCCACCAGTGCTGCCAAGCAGTGCCCACCAGTGCTGCCTATTAGTGCCCACCAGTGCTGCCAATCAGTGCCCATCTGTGCCTTCTCATCAGGGACACCTATCAGTGCTCCCTACCAGTGCCCATCAGTGTCACCTACCAGTACCCATTAGTGCCACCTATCAGTGCTGCCTATCAGTGCCACTTCTTAGCACCCATCAGTGCCGCTTATCAGAGCCCAACAGTGCCACCTATCAGTGCCCATCAGTGCCACCTATCAGTGCCCATCAGTGCTGCCTATGAGTGCAGCCTCATCAGTGCCTCCCCATCAGTGCCCATCAGTGCCACCTCATCAGTGCAGCCTATCAGTGCCACATATCAGTGCTTATCAGTGCCACTTATCAGTGCTCATCAGTGCAACCTCAACAAAGCCCATCAGTGCAGCATATCAGTCCCCATCAGTGCAGCCTCATCAATGCACACCAGTGAAGGAGAAAAATTACCTGATGCCAAAATAATTTAACTATATTATAGTTTAACAAACTATATATTTTTTTTTAAAACATTAACAAACTATATATTTTTTTTTAAACATTCTGTCTTTTTTTTGTTTGTTTAGCAAAAAATAAAAGACCCAGTGGTGATTAAATAGCACCAAAAGAAAGCTTTATTTGTATGAAAAAAATTATAGAAAACTCATATGGGTACAGTGTAGCATGACCACGCAATTGTGATTCAGAGTGTCACAGCGATGAAACCTGCAAATTGGCCTGGTCAGGAAGGGGGTAAAAGTGCCCAGTAGGCAAGTGATTACACGTCTTTCAATGCACATTGATCACCCAGAGAGATTGGGTTTTTTTTCTCAATAAAAGTGGAATTACTCTTTAACCTTCAGTAATTGGTACCCCAGGAATGGACCTATGGAATTATAAAAAGCTACCTGATCCAACCATGCTGACTGTGTACATGCAGAAACTGAATCTGATGTTTAACTAAACAAACTTGTTTTCTCTAGAGCTTTAGTTACATTACTTACTTGTAATGAAGTATGTCCCATTAGGGGCAGACTGGTGGATTCTGACAAAAGCTTTACTGTGGGCTTTCCTGTCCTCTTCCTGCTGCTGAACATCTGGTGCTCTGGGGGTTAACCGCTTTGGGTTTCCAGGCTCATCTACACTAAAGGTGATCTGATGGAGGCACACACCTTCCTGACCTCTCCTCCCCAGAGAAAAGTTATTTCACTGATTACACTGCTTGGAACACATTCTGTGAATGGGCGAGAGAATCTTGTGACTAATCAGACTCTCCCCCACTCATAGATCATGTTATATGCAATATAATCAATAAACGTTTCTTTTTCCCAGGCATTACTTGAATCTGTTAACCCCCAGCACCAGAATGTCAGCAGCAGGAAGAGGAAAGGGCATCTCAGCAGTGGAGATTTCGAAAGAATCTTGCACATTGCGGCATATACTTCATTATAGGTAAGTAATGCAACTTTAGCTTTCGGTAACTGTTTTTGAAGGGCTTATAGTATAACTAAAAGCATAATTTTGAATTTATTTTTATATACCTGTGAAGTTTTTTTTTGCTGTCTGTGCCCCCATTAGGGAGATTCACGCCTTCTTTTTTGTGTCCTGTTTACTGTTATCATTAGTGAAAGTGAATAAAAATCCCAAATTTTGAATTATCGCAAGAACAGGAATAGAGGACATATCTTACAAAGGGGACACTAGTTCTGTGATCCTGGTAACAACCAGGGATTCCCTCACGTTGGAGGGGTTTCCTTGCACTTCCTGTTTTGGAAGTGAAGGGAATCTCCTCACTCTTACGTAATTGAAAATGTTTTTTTTTTTTAAAAATGCAGTTTGTTCAAAAATGTAGCTTTAGTTTTAGCTTTAGTTTTATTACAAAAACCCTTCCTAGGCAACTACTGTATATAGATTAACCACTTCAGCCCCGGAAGGTTTTCCAGCTTTAGGACCAGAGCACTTTTTTCAATTTGGCACTGCACCGCTTCAAATGGTAATTGCGCGGTCATGCAATGCAGTACCCAAACAAAATTTGTGTTTGTTCTTTCCCACAAATAGAGCTTTCTTTCGGTGGTATTTGTTCACCACTGCGCTTTTTATTTTTTGCGATATAAACAAAAAAAGGATGAAAATTTTGAAAAAAAATGATATTTTCAACTTTATGTTATTACAAAAATACAATAAACTAAATTTTAGTCATACATTTTTGCCAAAATGCATTTAGCCACATGTCTTGGGTAGAAAAAAAATGTAATTACCGTATATTTATTGGTTTGCGCAAAAGTTATAGCGTCTACAAACTAGGATACATTTTCTGGAATTTATGCAGCTTTTATTTTATGACTGCCTATCTCATTTCTTGAGGTGCTAAAATGGAAGGGCAGTACAAAACCTCCCAAATGACCCCATTTTGGAAAGTAGACACCCCATGGAATTTGCTGAGAGGCATGTTGAGCCCATTGAATATTTTATTTTTTTGTCATAAGTGATTGAAAGATGACAAAAAAAAAATTACACAAAGTTGTTACTGAAATTATATATTGCTCACACATGCCATAGGTATATGTGGAATTACACCCCAAAAATACATTCTGCTGCTTCTCCTGAGTACGGGGATACCCCATGTGTGAGACTTTTTGGAAGTCTATCTGCATACAGGACCCCAAAATCCAATCGCTGCCTTCAGTATTTCTAAGGGCAAAAATGTATGCATTCACCCCACACTATCTCAGTTGCGGAGGCAATGAAATGCCCAGATAGCATAAGCCCTCCCCAAATGACCCCATTTTGGAAAGTAGACATCCCAAGATATTTGCTGAGAGGCATGTTGAGACCATGGAATATTTTATATTTTGCCACAAGTTTTGGGGAAATTACAATTTTTTTTTCCCTCAAAGTTGTCACTAAATGATATGTTGCTTGAACATGCCATGGGTATATGTGAAATTACACCCCAAAACACATTCTGCTGCTTCTTCTGAATACGGGGATACCACATATGTAAGACCTTTTGGCAGTCTAGCCGCGTACGGAACCCCAAAAACCAATCACCGCCTCCTGGCTTTCTAAGTGCGTAAAAAGGTGATTTTACTCCTCACTCCCTATCACAGTTTCGGAGGCCATGGAATGCCCAGATAGCACAAACCCCCCCAAATGACCCCATTTTGGAAAGTAGACACTCGAAGCTATTTGCTGAGAAGTATTTTGAGTATTTTGCAGATCTCACATTTTGTCACAAAGTTTTGAAATTTGAAAAAAGTAAAAAAAAAAAAAAATTCTGTTTATTTCTTCATTTTCCAAAACAAATGAGAGCTGCAAAATACTCACCGTGCCTCTTAGCAAATACCTTGGGGTGTCTACTTTCCAAAATGGGGTCCTTTGGGGGGGTTTTGTGCTACCTTTACATCTCAGGGCCTCCAAAACCGTGGTAGGTGCAGAGGAGTAAAATCACCATTTTATGCCCTTAGAAATCCTGAAGGCGGCGATTGGTTTTCGGGGTTCTGTACGCGGATAAGCTCCCAAAAAGTCTCACACATGGGGTATCCCCATACTCAGGAGAAGCAGCAGAATGTATTTTGGGGTGTAATTCCACATATACCCATGGCATGTGTGAGCAATATATCATTTCAGTGACAACTTTGTGTAAAAAAATAAATAAATAAATACAAATTGTCATTTCCCCGAAACTTGTGGCAAAATATAAAATATTCCATGGACTCAACATGCCTTTCAGCAGATAGCTTGGGGTGTCTACTTTCCAAAATGGGGTCATTTGTTTTTTTTTTTTTTGCTATCTGGGCATTTCATGGCCTGCAAAACCTGGATAGGTAGTATGGGATGAAGGCATAAATTTTCGCCCTTAGGTATCCTGAAGGCGGTGATTGGTTTTCAGGGTCCCGTACACGGATAGACTCACAAAAAGTCTCACACATGGGGTATCCCCGTACTCAGGAGAAGCAGCAGAATGCATTTTGGGGTGTAATTCCACACATACCCATGGCATGGGTGAGCAATATATAATTTCAATGACAACTTTGTGTAATTTTTTTTTTGTCACTTTTCAATCATTTATGACAAACAAATAATATATTCCATGGACTCAACATGCCTCTCAGAAAATAGCTTGGGGTGTCTACTTTCCAAAATGGTGTCATTGGGGGGGGGGGTTGAACTGTCCTGGCATTTTATGCCCAAAATCACCCACTCTTCTAACAATTTTTTTTTACAAGGTATTTGCGCAGTGATTTTTCAAACGCAATTTTTGGGAAAAAAACTCTTTTTTTAATTTTAATGCACAAAAACATACTATTTTGCACAAATGTTTGGTGAAATATAAAAGTTGATCTCATGCCAAGTGCATAGACACCAAACATGACATGCTTTAAAAATGCCGCACACCCGTGAAGCGGCGACAAACTATATACATTTTTAAAAGCGTTTAAAAGCCTTTACAGGTTACCATTTTAGATCTGCAGAGGAGGGCTACTGCTAGAATTACTGCCCTCGATCTGACATTCGCGGTGATACCTCACATGCATGGTGAAATTGTTGTTTACATACGACATGAAACTGACGCTTGCGTCCACCTTTGCGCGCGTGCACGGGGGGGCAGGGGTGCATTTTTTTTTTTATTATTCATTTTGCTTTTTGTTTTATTTTTACACTGTCCCTTTCATCTTATTCTTTTTTTTTATCATTTTTTTTATTATTAATTTTGCTTTTTGTTTTATTTTTACACTGTCCCTTTCATCTTTTTCTTTTTTTTATCATTTTTATTTTTATCACAAGGGTTTTAAATATCCCCTATGATAAAAATAGGTATTGTTGCATATAATTTTTTTTTTCATTTTGGGGTCTACTAAACTCTGGATCTTTCCCCAGCCCTTAAAGCATCTGACCACACCAAAATCGGTTTTATAAGATGCTTCCCCAATTTCCCAATGGCCCTGTTTATATCTGGCAAAACTGAAGTCACAAAATGATCGTAGCCTCCGGTTTCTTAGGCCATGGAGATGATTGGAGCCATTCTAGTTTTCAATCAGCTCTATGGTAAGCTGGCGGAACCACCAGCTGCATTCTCACTTTCCCCGATGGGACAGGAGAGCCTGAGAAGACCAGCAACATACTCGTATGTCGCTGGTCCTTGTTGGGCATATATTGTAATGTTCTTTTTTTCATGAAAAAAAGAATCAATCGGTGGGTATGCCCACCATTAGAAAACATCCCTTCATCCTCCCACTTCTAATGGTGTGCATAGCCACTTTTTAAAAAAAATATACCGGAGCATAGGGGCAATCTGCCCCAATTTCCACCCACTTCCCCTATGCTCCGGTATATTTGCTCTTTTTTTAACTGTGGTGGTGAAATCACCGCCAACAGTGCTGGAGTCGCTGCTTGGTATATGGTGGGAGCAAACGCTATTGCTGTCACCCTAAATAAATCAGCTCTGCAGCTGGCATACCTGAAAATTAAATAAAGATTAATAAAAACAGTAACACATAAAAAAATAATATTCCTGCTAAGAATGAAAAAAAATTACAGGTTACATAAAAACATTGCATACCTGCAAAAAAAAAAAACCACTATAATAAACCGCAACAAAACATTGTTGAATTGTATTGTAATTGTACTATGTGCCCTAATATTGTAAAGCGCTGCGCGAACTGTCGGCGCTATATAAATCCTGTATAATATTCATAATAATAATTACAGATATGCATAAACAACAATAGAGAGAGCAATAGAAAGAGAATAGAGAGAAAATGGAGATAGAAAAACAAGAAACGTACAACTGTTATTAGTTTTTATCTTTAAAATTTTTTTGGTTTTTATAACTTTTTTTTTTGGTACGCTTTTTTTTATAACAATGAACAATTAACAGTAAAGGTTAGGGTCCCCAAAAATGCAGTGACATCTTTGGAGACCCTGTGAAAGTGTGTCCTATTTCTATGTAGTGCTGTTCCCTACGCTAATACTCAACTAATGAATGGTAGCGCCCGAAACAGTCACCGATGCAGAGACCAGGCTGGCCCAAACTGGTGGGGCAATAATATTGGGTGTCACGGCTGTATCCGCGTCATCGGCAGACATGACATCTTTTTTGGGGGAATCGTTGGTTAGGGGTACCAGGGATGGCATGTGGATAATGCTGTCCATGCAGCCCGCTCACTGCATGTGGATTGGGAACTTGGGGTGCAGAGCCACCTGGATACAGAAGGGCTCTGATGATCTCTTCCTGGAATTGCAGGAGAGGTCCAGTCCATCCTGACGCTTTGTATAGCACAAAAGCGTTCAGCAAAGCCAATTGAAAGAAGTAAATAGACACTTTTTTTGTACCAGCGTCTGGATTTACGGGAAATTAAGTAGGGCACCAATAATTAGTCATTGAGGTCCACCCCTCCCATATTAAGGTTATATTGGTGGACAGAGAGGGGTTTCTCCACAACACCAGTCACCCTTCTAATTTGGACAGCCGTGTCTGCATGAAGGGAGGAAAGAATGAAAACATCCTTTGTATCACTCCACTTCATCGCGAGCAAATTACCACATCTATAGCAGGCTCTCTCCCCCCGAATAAGTAGGGAATCTACCAGCCGTTGGGGTAAGCCCCGGCGATTAGGTTGCACGGTGCCACATGCGCCAATTTGGTGATCAAGTAAGTGACTAAAAAGTGGCACGCTTGTGTAGTAATTGTCCATGTATAAATGGTACCTATTTCCCAATAAGGGTGACACCAAGCTCCACACAATTTTGCCAGCACTCCCCATGTAGTCTAGGCATCCTTCCGGCTCTATGCAGCTATCTAGGCCCTCATAAACCATAAAACTACACGTATAGCCTGTGGCCCTGTCACAGAGCTTATACAACTTGACCCTGTATCTGGCACGCTTGTTGGGGATGTACTGTTTGAAAACAAGACGGCCAGCAAATTTAATCAGGGACTCGTCCACGCTCACAACTTGGTTGGGAATAAAATGTGCTGTGAACGTCTGGCTGAAGTGGTTTATGAGGGACCGAATTTTGTAGAGCCGGTCAAATTCAGGGTCTCCATATGGACAATCGAGTCGATTGTCACTGAAGTGCATGAACCGCAGAATCTGCTCGTATCGTGTCCTGGCCATGGAAGCAGAGTAGAAATACATGTGATGAATTGAGTCACTGGACTAATATAACTGCAATTCAGGTAGTTGATGTGTGCCCATGTTGAGGGTGAGGCCCAAAAAGGTCTTAAATTCGGAAACCGTAATTGGTTTCCAATTTCTGGCAAGGGACAAATGGGGATTAGCAGTGATGTATTGACCAGCGTATAAATTGCTTTGGTCCACAATAGATCTATAGAGATTTTTGGTGAAATACAGCGAAAAAAAATCAAAGGCCCTAAAATCAACTGTATTCACCTGAATTCCGGGTTGGGCAGTGAATGGGGGAAGTACGGGCGTTGCATCAGTGGTGGGTTGCCAATCAGGGTTTGCAAGCGCGTCAGAAAGGGCATTATGGGCCTGTGTTCTTCGTCTTCGTGGCTGCGGGGCATTACTCGTACTAGCCACACCATCTTGAACTGCACTTATGGGACTCTCCACGTCACCAAGTGTTACTGCAGTGCTGGTTGTATGACCAGGATGTACTAGGCCGCTGGTGTTTGCCAGGTCACCAGAAGGGGTAGCGGCACTAGTACTGGCTCTCTGCTCCATACGAGAGCCCTGCGGTTCACGCACCTCAGTGACAGCTAAACGGGATCTGGTACGCCTGACCTTAGCAGGGACCACCCAATCATCAGAGCTATCTGTCATGGAGCCACTGTCGAATATCAACTCTATTGGTGAGTCTGAATCTGACAGTGAGCCTTCCCCATCGCTCTCATCTGTCATACTCACAATCGCGTAGGCCTCTTCACTAGTGTACCTCGGATTAGACATGGCCTCTAAATTTATAAGTACACAAGTGAGACTCACAGGCAAAAAAGTGCACCTGGTTGTCAGAGCCTGTGTCAAGTCGCTACCAAATTCACTGTCAGAATTTGCAGGGATCGGCCGTGATCTCTGCGAAGGCTGGAGATATGTGTTCTGTGAGTGGTAAGTGTCAGTGATCTATTGATCCTGCACTTGGGTGGGCTGGGCTGGGCAGAGAGGCTAAACGCAGGTGTTAGCAGTTATCTGGGCTGATCCCGCTAACGCTGTGTTTTTTGGAACACTAAATCTAAGGGGGACGCTAATATAGATTTGATCAGATCGCAGATATTGATCTGATCAGATATTACAATAATATCTAACACCTACCTAATGTGTGTGTGCGTGTCAGAGTACCTCGCTAACTGGCCCTGCCTGGTATTTACGCTGACCCTAACGCATGCTAAAACCTAGCAGGGCTCACCGCCGGACGATCGGGGGTTAAAACCTAAGCTAGCTAGCGTCTTGACACTTATACGGTGATCACAGGTGACAGGGGGTAATCAAGGGGTTAAAACCTTTATTGGGGGGGCAAGGGGGGTATTTACACCTAACTAGGCCTACTAGTAACCTACCCTAACACTGATTTAGTGTCACAAGTGTCACAAGTACAGCGATCGGTAAAAATCAGATCGCTGCACTATATGACACTGTGACAGGGGGTGGCAGGGAGTGAAGGGGTTAACTGGGGGGCGATCATGGGGCGATCAAAGGGTTAAATGTGTCTATGTGATCTGGTGTCAGTGTGCTGTTGGTACAACTCACGTTTTTAGATGTCTCTCTCTCCTCTCTGCAACGGAAAATAAAGCAGAGAGGGGAGATGACATCACTTCCCCTACCTGCGTTTACATTTCACAGGTAGGGGAAGAAATCTTATTCGCCGGATGATCAACAGGAATAGATCAAAATCCATTGGTCTATTCTTTTGACTGAACGATCGCCGCCTATTTACGGTGATTCGCACACAGCAACCAGACTGCCGCCGTGAAAACACGGCAGGCAGTCGGGAAGTAGTTAAAAGACTTTTAGCAAAGTTTATTGGCAGTCATTACCTGCTTTCATAGTACAGATATTGCTGCGGTCATAAGGGTTAAGTAGAGGGTAATTCTTTTAGTATATTCACATATTGTTCAACTTTACAAAAGAGTAGACTGCCAGTACAGTAAACTTAAAGAGATTACCAGGAATTATATATTTCACACAACAGGCTGCCCACAACCTGATCTTAACCACTTCAGCCCCGGAAGGATTTCCAGCTTTAGGACCGGAGCCCTTTTTGCGATTCAGCGCTGCGTCGCTTTAACTGACAATTGCGCGGTCGTGCGACGTTGTACACGATTTTCAGAAAATTGATGAAGGGCTGACGGACGGCACAAAAGTGC
>BLSH010277349.1:338882-362471 GCA_018402905.1 Glandirana rugosa
AAAGGAGGTTCAACCAGTTATTAAATCCAAGGGTTCACATACCTTTTCCACCTGCACTGTGAATGTTTACATGGTGTGTTCAATAAAAACATGGTAACATTTAATTCTTTGTGTGTTATTAGTTTAAGAAGACTGTGATTGTCTATTGTTGTGACTTAAATGACGATCAGATCCCATTTTATGACCAATTTGTGCAGAAATCCATATAATTCCAAAGGGTTCACATACTTTTTCTAGCAACTGTAGTGACGTTTGTATTACTCTCTGTCAGAACACTTTCTAGAAACTGGGTAAGCCATACAAATTAAATGTTTTTAAATACCTGGAAATTATGTCAAAAAGTGGGTTAAAAGGTGCTAGAACCCCAAAGTTTGGTTGGCATTTCCACCTAGCAGCACTAGGGTCGTTGGTTCAAATCCTATCCACAGCACTCCCTGCCTGGAGTTTGCATATTCTCCCTGTGCCTGCGTGGATTTCCTCTTGGTACCTCAGTTTCCTCCCACACCCCAAAAACATGCTGATAGGTTAATTGGCTCCTGTCTAAATTGACCCTATTATGTGTACTGTATGTATGAATGTGAGTAAGGGACCTTAGATTGTAAGCTCCTTGAAGGCAAGGACTGATGACTGATGTGTAAAGCACTGCGTAAATTGATGACGCTATATAAGTAACTGTAATGAAAGCTTTTGCACTTCAAATAATTTTCACAGTCACCTTGGGTTGTGATTGAGTTAGATATATCTAGAACTGAAGCCTAATAATTTTTAAATCCAAAAAATAGGTTTAGTACAAACATAAATTGTTTATAAAATCCAATGCTGTTTGGGGGCTATACTCCACTCCTCCCTTCAGGGCAAAGGTATGAACATCAGAAATAAAATACAACACTGAATATGGTGACAATCATGATATGATGTGTATAGGATATAAAAATAAAATATGCATATAAATAGGCATCTAAAAGGATTATAACTGAATAGGAATTATGAATTACTGTATACTCAATGCAAATAATGCTGAATATAAAACCTATAAGTGCATCATCCCAAACTTAGCAAGTCCAAACACTGCACGTCTACCGCAGGGTCCATTTGTATATAGCTCATAATGTGTACTATCAGAAAGAATAATTTTCATATCCCTATATCGATTATTGTGGATTTTATTAGTATAAACAATAAACACATCCTCTTTGACCCTAAGACTGAATGAAATGAGTGTTGCAGCAGACAGTCTAGTGCCTCCAATTCGGCTGACCAGGCTGAAGGTTCCTTCTGAGGGCTAATGAGGTGACAGTTGTCCGCCTGTATTTGTACACAAGCCTACAGAGCAGAACATTCAGAAAATCTTTAACAGCTAAGTGTTCCTTCCTTCAATCTCCAGGTCCAAAAGCTCTCTGTTCAAATTTTAACCACTTGCTTACTGGGCACTTAAACCCCCCTCCTGCCCAAACAAATTTTCGGCTTTCAGCGATGTCGCATTTTGAATTACAATTAATAGGCCGTGCGACGCTGTACCCAAACCAAATTTTTTTTCCCCACAAATAGTGTCATCTTTTGGTGGTATTTGATCACCTCTGTGGTTTTTATTTTTTGCGCTATAAACAAACAAAGAGCCACAATTTTGAAAAAAGAGCAATATTTTTTACTTTTTGCTATAATAAATATCTAAAAAAAAGTTTTGGCCGATATATATTCTTCTACATATTTTTGGTTAAATAAATTGCAATTGGCGTATATTGATTGGTTTGTGCAAAAGTACAAACCATGGGAATTGATTTATGATATTTTTATTATTATTATTTTTTTACTAGTAATAGCGACAATCTGCGATTTTTATCGAGGATGGGACATTGCAGGGGACATGTCAGATATTTTTGACACTTTTTGGGACCACTGACATTTATACAGTGATCAGAAATTTAAATAGCCACTGATTACTGTATAAATGTCACTGGCAGGGAAGGGGTTAACACTAAGGGGGCAATCAAGGGGTTAACTGTGTTCCCTGTGTGTGTTCTAACTGTATGGGGGCTGGGCTGGGAGGGGCATAACAGATCTCACTGATCCCGATCACAGGGATCAGTGAATCTGTCATCTCCCCCTCACAGAATGGAGAACTGCCGTGTTTACATTGCTCAGTTAGGCAATCGCGAGTTTCCAGCTGACATCAAGTCCACCCGACCTGTGGGCATGCCCACACAGCGCGCGGCAGGCACCAGAGTGCACCATCACTGGCTGTGAGTGCGCGCGGGGAGTGTGCAAGGGGGCAGACATTCATGGACGTCCCCCTGGAAATTCAGATCCGCGCTGTAGCCGTCTTTCGGATATAGCGCGGATCTGTACTAGTTAAATATGAACATTCGTTGACTACTCTGACCAATAAATATTGAATTTATAAGAACACGTGAATACTTCTGACAACCAAAACTTTAAAATAGCTGTGATACCATATTTTAAAATCATACTGACCTAATTTAAATGACCAAAAATATGATAGAACCAGCTAATGAGAAGTGTTTACTACTTATGTTCATCTACCAGCCAGAAACAGGGTAAAGGTTAATTAGCATGTTTAGCGTGAAAAAAAACAAGAAAGAAACATGTTCAGCATGCTTTACATTGAATTGATTTATAATTCATAATCTCTGTTCAGTTATCATCCTTTTATATGCATATTGGGTTTTACATGCTATATACATTGCAATATACCGTAATTGTCCCCATTTTATTAACAATATTTTACTATGTAGTATCACTTATTTTTATGAGCATGATTTTTACTATTTTTAATTATTTTTAATCAATTATTTCCATTTTATTTTAAAAATTCTTAAAAATGTTTACACCAATTTTAGAATTATAGTAAAAAAGATATACATTATTATATATCACTTTGATGTGTATTAAATGTATTTATTTGTGTTATTTTTTTCAGCCCTGATCAGCGGAGTAGAGTATAGCCCCCAAAATGTGTTGGCTTTTACATAAACTTATGTTTGGCATAAACTTATATTTTACACTTGAATATTACAGCATGGCACTTCCATTGTACATTTACCTATCTTAATTGCTTGCTTGCTTAATATGTATCACTACTGGAAAGATTTACAGTATCTATTTTATTTACACTGGTGACCATTGTCACTGAGACAAAAAGTGGTAAAATCCAAAATGTATAGTTACAGACCAGGAGGGTATTGAAATTGGGCACCTTTTCCTCTAAGAACAGTCGAATGCCTCGTACACATGGTTCAACGGTCGTATACAACAGGTCGTACGAACGACCGTTGTATGCTAAATCAACCGTTAGTACACGCGATTAGAACAGCCGACGTATGACGGTCGTACAACAGAAGTTGTATGAGCAGACTAGAAAACTTTGGTAGTACCAACAAGCGGTCATTAAGGCAGGGCATACACAGTGTACATTTCTTTCCAGCAACCACTGTTTTAGTCAGACAGTACCGACAGGGAATCCCCCCGCTGAGCAATTGTCTGCACCCGGCGGGGGACAGAAGACAGTGATTATTGCTAACAGCTATAACAGCCACTAGTGATAATCGGAAAATAATCCGGCAGGCTGGTTGTACTCACATTGATCAACTTTGTACTTTCAGCCTGCCCTTTAACAATTCGCTGGCATAAGAGTAAAGCCTCGTATACATGATGCGACGATCGTATAACCAGACATCCAAAATCGTATGTTGGCTGTTGTGTCTTGCATACTGACGTGCAACCAAGCCTAACGTGGTGACGTGTTACGAGTGTATAAAGAGGAAGTTCAGGTGAATGTGATTTGTGAATTAGGAACATAGGTTTACATGAACGGACACTTCCGGACGTTTCTGACTTCTGAGCATGCGTGTTTTGCACGTACAACTTGTTGGACCAACTTCTCTGTACAGACGATACAACGGCCGTATGACCGCTTGTTATACAACAAACGTTTTCTAGTCTGCTCATCCAACTTCTGTTGTAAGACTGTCACATGTCGGCTGTTCTAATCGCACGTACTAACGGATGAATGATCGTACAACAATCTGTTGTATGACCATTTTCATACGACCATCGCAGGCTTAAGTCTTGACACTTTGTGGAAATTTTATCTCACTTCCTCTTGCATCTCTGAGATAGAAAGTGAAGGGAAATCTCCTCATTGGGACACAGGCAGCAAAAAACAAAACTGACTGGGGTTTACATCCTTCCCTTTTCTAAAAAAAATGTTTTGGTTGTTCATTCACTTTAACATGCTAATGCTAACCAAAAAGTGCCACACCCTACATCTGGTGATTTCTGCCAAGCTAAGAGGGTTTTCTACCATTTTTATTTAAGTAAAAAGCCAATTAGAACAAAAACTGTGGGTCCTGTTTTCTCAGAAACAAATTTATTTATGTGGCCAGGTGGCAGACAGCTTGAATTTACGTTCCAAATGTTCAGTCTTTATTTGCTGACAATGTTATTTGATAAACACATTTTCTTAGCAAATTATACTAAAGTTAATTGATTGATTGCTTTTCAACTAAATGTCCTAGATGTATGGCAGCCAAGGAACCTTTGAGAAACAACTTGGACATTGTGTTAATGCTTATTCACAGTGCACAAACATGTGCATTTTTATTTCACAGTAACCTCCTTATTTGAAGATGGGGGTGCTAGTAAATCATTGTCGCCGATATTCCCCTAGTGTATGGGAAACTAATATTCTTCCTACATTTCCCAAAGAATATTGTGAAATAAAAAAATAGATTTAGCTTCTAAAATGTCCAAATGAATGTGAATCGGCAGCACAAAGCTTACAAAGAAAACTGTCAACATTATACGACTCTGTGCATTGCAAAATGAATCTTTTATTCATAGTAATATGACATGTAGCTATTTCGTATTTTGATTCCTAAAGGACTTTATTGCTATTAGAATAATGCAGTACCATTTGGAAATGTGACATGTTTATTGTGACATCTATTGTCACCACATGATTATACTTGTTATGCAGAGATCTGTATGTGTGTGTAGGGTCTGCTGAAGGTTTTGTGTTTCTGTCCATTCAGTCATGAGATATTCATAGCTCTGCCGCACAATACAGACCTGTTTTGTAAGGCAGGAAACACAGGTCTTGTCCCTCCTCCAACCTGTGATTGGATAGTGAAAGGAGTAAACTGATATGTTTATCTACTGTCACTCTGCTGTCTGCTTCTATCAGCATGTCCCATGTTAATACAACTAATTGTCTCCTTCCCCTACTTCTACCTCTGAGTGTCTAAGCTCTGCTGTACAAGAACTTCAAGAGGCTGATACTAATTCAAATGTAGGTACACTGCTTGCATTTAAAAATACATTCAATAATGTATCATCGATTACAGAGCTGCACTACTTAATTCAACAACTGAAAGACATTCCATATTAAGGGTAAATTTATAGAAATTAAGTTTTAAGAAATGGCTGGGCTTAGGATATTTGCTAAGAGAATATTAATACACAATTATTTAAAATGTATACTGAGGTGAAAGACGTATATATGTAAGCATGATAATAAAAATCAGGCAACTCCAAAATAATGCTTATTTATGAGGAGAAAAAAAGAAAATATGATTATTGGTAATTAATATGGCATGTACGTTTGTTTTGACACATCTGTATGTTGGGAAATCCATGAAAAGCAGATCAATTCCCAACTGATAAATAAAAAAGGGACTTCGGCTTAAATAGCAGGACAAGCTGCCTGGTTTATGACAGTTCTAGGACATGTGTTGATGACACAGCTGGACAGTCCCCAGCTGGCACCCTGCAAACCATTGCAAGCCTGTCATTTGCTGCTCTGTAGGGTAAGTGCTTAATTGCAGGCTAAAAAATGTCTCTCATGCACCACAAAGAGATGGGTTACCTAAGGCTGTAGATTTACCCTATAATAAAGTTCGACAGTTGATGTGAAATGACAGCTGCCCAGCTTGCTCATTTTAGATTTACTTAAAAGGGGCTGGAACATAAGGTCTAATGTATTAAACTCCTATCATTTGCTTTATTTATCTACAGGTGACGATGATTAATCGTAGCACACTCATCAGACCTCATTCATATGTAGAAATAGCATTCATGAAAGAAGAATGTGGTGTGCAAATTAAGAGCAAGTTGCATTTTATGCATTGTGTAGCCAGGCTACTTTTATCATTCATAAAGGTATTTCCACATACTTCATTACTATATTATTTACTGTGCGTAGCATTTACTTCTGCAATATAGTTGAATGCTGCTTTTATTCTACTAGCAGCCATTTTACATTTACAAACGCTATGTAAACAAATTATATATGCCTGTTGTTTTCCGCAAAGAATTTCTACATATTTTGAAATTGACTTCATAGTATCTTTGTACAAAAATATCACCACTAATAATGAGTCATTGAGTCAATAATGAGTCAATCTGTCAAAAGCTTTGATGCAACCAGAATTGGGCCATTAGTGGAGGTAAATGGCAGTATGGAACACATGTACTGGTGCCACCAAACTATTGTACTTTTAAGCTAATGGTTGATTTTCTCTTATACAGTCAATATACTGATGTCTAAGCTTCATCTTCAACTTTTCTTGTAGAATATTTTCTGAAATTCAAAATAATACTAATTTTTTCTCATAAAGATTATTTAATTCATTCAGTTAAAATGTAGGTAGGTGTCATCTCTTGTCATTTCTGGGGGACATATCCTCACAATGAAACAAAAAAAATGCCAATTCTTGTGCTTCCTCTTCTTAGATGTTTACACTCTACCTCTCATGCTCAAACTGACATATTCTACCTCTAACTCATGGTGCTGATTGGCTTTTATACCCTCTGATCAATGTTCGGTAACTAAAGCCTAGGACAGACTAGTAGTTTTTTTTGTTCAACCCAACGGGGCTGAACGAAAAAACCTGATAGCTCGGGAGGAGCCACTGTACTAACTATCCAATGTTAGTATAGTGATCTCCCCTGCTGTTCTATTGTGTTCTGACAGGGGACAGTTCCTCCGGTCAGCACTCTCTCAGCCACGGGAGCCGATCTGCAGATCTTTTCTCGGTCACGCAGCTTTGACAGAAGCAGACCGACTCCAGGACACAAGGTTTCTATTCTATAATAAGAAATTTAGTCTACAAATAGATATTTGGTGGCAGCTACTCTTCTAAACTCTTGCCTGTGCAAAAAGCTGGGGTTGTTTCTTTCGGCCTGTATATTATTGGAACACCTGAATTTATCTGTTTCCATTATCCAAAAATAAAAGTCACCTTGTGTTTTTGTAAGGAATGAAAAAAAATATATTTTGTGTATTTAAAAACATATTTTTCTAGTTGCTACCTCTGAGAACTAAGGTGCACATTTCTGTTCATTGTGCATTGGTGAATGAAGTATTGAGATCTGCTTTCCATTTTTACAGATACATACAGTATCTCTTGCAAGAGTAGAGCAGGGATAAGGACAGAGTAAAGTGTAATGATTGTTTGTGATATCATTTTTCCTCATCAAAAATTATTTCCAAGAGAGTGAGTGATTAAAATGTGTGATTTTTTCATTGTTAGGAATGTAGTTTATTAATGAAAAAGATGTTAAGGAGAATGTGTCCTGAGTGTGGTGCACTATGATTTTGGATTCTGGACAGTTCTCATATTCCTCATAAGTACCCCTGATAGCAGAATGGCATAGAAATAGTATTGGGAGTATGTGTGTAACCCAATATGTAATTTATGAATAAAGTTTATGTGTAGTGGGACTAGAAGAATAGGTGGGTGGAGAATAAAAATAAGGAGAGGAATAGGAAGTAAAAGAGTGAAGAACGAAAAGGGAATCTGAGATGGTGCTAAATAAGAGTAGGGGTAGCAGTGTTTAGCCGTGTAAAGTAGTGTTTGTTTGGGGGGAGGTTGTTATATCTATTATCTATTCACTATTATCTCTGTATATGGGTCAAAAGAAGTGGCTTCTTGTATTTGCACAATGTGCTCAACTTTTTGTAGCTATTAAGCAAAAGATTGATATCAATGCCTATTCTTTCCTAACAAAAGAGTATGTGATTTATTTGCCCAGGATAAGGAGGAACGCTGGGCATCTAGGTCTCTCTCTATTGTTTCCCAACATTTTTAGTCTTCTTTGCAGTTCCAGTATAACATTCTCATCAGGCCACAGGTGTAGTGACAGAGCTTAAATCTAGGACTCTCATTTCTCCATTCCCCTCCTTAGGGTCTGTAATCCAATAATGAGTTATTCGGGAGGAGAGGGGCAGTGCTGCTAGATACATTTGGAGCTATTGGTAGTGATACATAAAAGAGAATTGTCAATCAAAGGCTTTCTCCACTGCTGTGGATGGGAAAAAGCATTGACCTTTCATTTTAACATGTGTTGAATTATGTTTATTGTTTAATTATGTAATGCCTCCTTGCTGGGGATGAAGCCCACCTGGCTTATGTCAATAATATAGGGGATAGGAGGACATTTGGCAGTAGACAGTTAGGGAAGATTTTGGCAAACAGTTTTACATCAACTTTGAGAAGGGAGATAGATCTGTAGCTGGAATGCAGTTTGTTATTTTTTACTTTTTTGGCCATGATGGTAACATGAGCTGTTTTTGTTAAATTAGATACTAGGTGGGGAGCAACGGTTTTATAATATTAAGTGGTAAACCCATCTAGATCAAGGCTTTTCTTTGGGATCATTTAGGTCAAGGCATTTGTAAATTCCTTTACTGTGATTGGTTGCACTAGTAGCAAGGCCTCTTCCTTAGAAATGCCTGGGAAATTTTGTGAATAATCATGGTTCTATCGTAGTCATGGGAATCCAGTTGGTGTTGCATAGGATATTGTTGAATTTTATATAATTTTGGCAAAACTGAACTGCAACATGTTTAGGATTTTTGTAGGGGTTGCTCTGGTTCTCAGGTCAGTTTTGTGTTTACATTTGTACACTCTGAATTAAACATTTTTATTTTTATTTTTTTAATTTAGCTTTCCAAATCAGCATAGGTACTGTATGATCAGAATAGTTTTATGAGATAGCTGACAATAGTGAGATGAAGTTAAATGGAGTGGAGTTAAATGTGTAGTCCTTGTTGGTTGAGTAGAGCGATCACTGTGAGTCTACCAAGTGTAAGGATTGTTAGATCTTTCCCAAAGTCTGGTGGGAGATCTTAATGCAAATCCCTCTGTGAGCGCTGAGCTCAGTTAACATGCAGCCATTCTCATTGCTTGTCAAGCAACTATCCCCTTCCATTGTTTTTTTTAAATTTGACTGTAAATTGTTTTACATGTTAAAAAGGGAAAGGAGAAATTAAGTGTGAACCCAAAACAATTGCACAGGGAGAGAGATTCTAGGTTCAATCTTTACCTATGGCATTGATATTGAACCTCTAAAAATATAACATTTTGGGAAATATTTAACTCATTTTGAAAGTATTCACACAAAGCTGTAAGTTAAACTAAAAACAAAGACGATTACCCAATGCAATCAGACTTCTTTGCTACAGATACTCTAGAGGCAGCAGGCTTGCTGTCTATTGGACAGTCACAATGAGTGATTTTTGTACAGCTAGCGAACTACACATTAGTTCAAATTTCAAACTGGCCACAACCAGCATTAAGGCCCATTCACACCAGGCACAGTAGGACTGCAATGGGCAGATCTTTCAGTGCAGTCCCACCTCAAGACAATGTAAAATGCCTTGTCTCATACCTGGTTAGTTCACACTACCACACTTCATTGGTGCGTGATGAAAAAAAGTCTGGCATTTTTTCGGTGCAGCACATTGCAATGTAATACACCACCTTGCAACACTGTGGCCAATAGAATGGTGATCACCACATTGGTCCTGCTGTCATCCTACAGCACACCAGCGGCTGTGTACTAGTGCAGTCACTGGTGTGAAAGGGCCATTAATGTGTTTTTAACATTACATACACATAGGCAGCATTTCCAGAATAAAACAGCTTAGACAGCAGTTCCACTGGTAAAAAATCCCCATAAAATAAAACTGTAGCCTGCCTGGCAGCCAAATCAAGCACAAACTTGTGTCCAGCTTCCCAATACGTACACTTTTCTATGCACAAGGCACCACCAGCAATGGACCCAATATACTAAATGAAAATGCACTAGAGCAAGGATAACCTTTTGTAAATATAATTAGTCATTTTTAAAATGTTGGTGAAACATTTAATCAGCAACCACATCTTAAAGCTAAGTACGCACGTTTTTTTTTCAACCCAGTGGGATGAACGAAAAAAAAAATTTGAGGAGCTTGAGAAGAGCTCACTGTACTAACTATCCGATGTTAGTACAGCAATCCTGCCATTGCGTTAATGTGCCATTGGCTGAGAGCACTGATAGGATGCCAATTGGCAGATCTTTTTAGGTTATGTCCCTTTGACAGAAGCCGTACATGCAGCTGGCTTCTGTCATATAGGCTGCCATACACATGGGCTGAATGTCAGACGGTTTCTGTTGAACCAGTCGATACTGGTGGATATTCCATCCGTGTATATAGAGTGTTTAGATGAATTTGCTCATGTTCAGTGCTTATGTTGAAGTTGTTGTTGGTAGGGTGCTTTCAACATTCCACTAATTTGCTTTTGTGCCTCTAATTCCAATAAGAAACAAAAAGGAAAATGCATGTTAAGATTTCACCTTAAAATGGAAATAAGTGCAAAAATAACAATGTGACAAGCACCACAAATGCCCATAAATGTATATAATGCATATGCACCAATTGAAAAGGTCAAAAAGACATGTACACTTTACTGCCCTAGCAGCATGTGTTGGTATTTATCAATTGAACTTCCATTCACAAGCAGCAGCATATATAGTAATTTATATAGGCTTGATGTGGTCAAAGCCTGCACTTTCAATTGTATGCACTATATTAGATGTATGAGAAGTGTGTGTGGGTGTGGGTGTGCATTTAGTATGGACTTTTTAGAATTTTCTTTTACATTCTTGTGTTCTTATTCTCAGACAAAATATGCAGACTAAATAGCTAACAAATATCACCCCAAGCTGCAAATTGTCAGATGAGCTCTAAAAACAGTGGATAAAAAAAAAAAAAATTGGTATGCCAAAAATTAGCTTTGATATAGTCAGATGCTGGCTATCCAAATTATGGTTTGCAGAATATACACTTAATAGATGTGTATACAGTATGTCCATGCATATCGCACACACAAATAAGGAGGGTTGTTCAGACTGCTCCACATTACACATTGATGTAACTACATACACCCATTTGGTTTAATAAATCAGTATTTCTGCAGGCGAAATGCAGACTGTTTCTATCTGAGGGTTTGAGAGACCCCTGTGTAGGCAGTGGTTTCCTCTATAAAGGGTAACCAGAGCACTAGCATAATGATGACTGATTAGCTTCTCAGCACCCCTTCATTTCTGAAATGGATTTCCCAGTGCTCCTTTCACAATGCATGTTCATGAATGGCATACCTAATCTATGTGATCCATAAAGCCAGCTGTTATCACAAAATCTAGTCTCTTAGACAGACTTAAAATCAAGACCTGTTTTACATTTGGAGGAATTGGGTGGTATGATATTATACTAAAAACCCTAAAAAAATAATGTTCTACAAATCATCCCTATTTTCTGTATATTTTCCTGTACCTTTTCTTGCATTTTGGATTATGCTTTGGGGCATGCAGTGCTAACACACAATTGCTTATTCACTGGGATTGTTGATTAGAGATGTGTGGCTGTATTATTACACTCTTTTTTTAACAGCAATCATGTTAATTTAGCATAAATTGTAGATTTTTAAATACTGATGTAAAATAGGAAATCTGCTTTCAAACCATTAGAAAATGTACAATAGGTTGTGAACTTTAAACAGATTGCTCAAGCAGGAAAAGAGGTTAATGTTATTTGCTGCCTGGGCTGAAAAATAAATTGCAGGCTCTGGCCACAAAGCTTCAACAAAAGAATAAGTGAACACAATCAGGACTCCATAGAGTGCCAATCTCTATATGTGTGACTAATGGCATAGGTTTCTGTGTACACTATTCCAATCATGGTTCCATCAACCATAATAACCATAAAAAGCTTCTGTGTTAGTGCTGACATGACATTTGCCAACTGGTGCAATGTTTAATACCGACTGTACCTTGTTATAGGAAAGCAAATGCAATGTATACAACTTTAAAAAATAAACTTGTCAAATAATGTGATATTATACTTAATAATATTATTAATCAAAGATTCATTTCACTCCCAGTTAATCTCAATTAAATTGTTATTTCAGCAAAAACAATTTTTTTCTAGGATAAAATATGGAAGCCTAAGAACCTCAATGTTTTTTGCTTCCTGATGACATCTGTGGAGGGATGAAAATTGAAATGCCTAGATGGTTGTGATAAAGTACATTTATCGTGTGAAACGCATCACCTTTCCTGTGCCTGTGCCTTCGTTAGTTGTTTTTATGACCTCCTATTAATACATTTTCATTGCATTGAGTTTGGGTGTGCAGCAGTTCCTCCTTTTTCTCCATGAACTATGCTGCTGCAATGACAGGGCGAGCACCCACTCAATTCCTTCATTAAGCTCACCTGGTACGCCCTGGAGCAGCCCTTCCTTTGGATTGAAATGCCTAGAGGCAGAGCTTCCAGTTGCCTATGTCACATCCATTGATGTCACTTCCTCAGTGTGGAATGCATGCTGGCTCAGATACACAGAGCAGAGGCGACCCTGATACTAGTATTCTGCTGGAAATACCAGTGCCAGTCGCAAACAAATGCGAGTAAAACTATACATTTTATCTACTTGATAAACATGCTGCTTAATGAATTTCCCTTTGTGGGATTCCTATTTTTTATCTGAGCCTGCTGTCTGGAGGAAATGGTTAAGAGATGGGGACTTCCTAGAGTTCCTAGAGTGTTGAAGATCTTGTACCTGGTTTAACAAAAGGTGCAAATTTACCCACTTAATTTTGAAGGGGTCGATTGCATCTGGGGAGTAAGCAATTCTCCATGGGGGCACTCCAGACGACCCCACTGTGAATGATGCAGTAAAGTGGCACATCATTATTTGTAAAGCACTTATAATTAAAGCACTTTGATTGGTTGTATGCATTTTATTGAGACTGATCACTTTGGCATGTATTGTGGTTTAATATAAGTGGAGCATTGCCACATTATTGTGTATATACAGTATATGATATAGCACTTTAATCATTTATCACTATTTGGTTGGGTTTTTAGCATATAATGTAATGTACTGTACGCAGTGCACCAGGGGGAGCACATTAATGGGTAACTGCACTTTTGTGAGAAAAAAAATATAGCATAAACAATTTTGACTCACGTCATATTGTAACTAAATGTTATTAAAATTACCTTTCCTTTTCTTTTCAATCTGCAGTACTGTAATTTTCAGTAAAATGCAATGCAATATGGCTACCTGGAAATGTAATTTCCTGCTTGTGTGATTGGCTTACTGATTTTCCCAGAAGTCTGCACAAAGAAACAAGCCCGATTTTTTTGCATCCCTTGCAACCAAAATCACATCTAAAGCTGCAGGTGCAACAGCTAATTGATCATTATAAAACCACTCCCATACAGATGCACATGGACACAGACAAACAGCTATTTCTTCAGAATAACAAAACATAGGAATCTGCAACAAAGTTTGTTAAAATCCCTGCAATGTATGTAGATCACCCAGAGGGGAATTTTTTTTTTCAACAAAAATGGAGTTAGGCATGATTCACACCAGTGTGGTGCAAATTCCTGCTCCGATCTGTGTGAGAAGGAAACAAGCCGTTGTTCAGCGGCTTGTCTCCATTCTCACACCGCATCAGCTGACCTGGGAGGGGGGGCTGTAGTGAGGAGGAGGAAAGAATCCCCATTCAATGCAGAACACATCTCCAAATTAGATGTGTTCCCATTACACAAAATGGGGCTGTAATTCGCACTGCACTGCACAGAAAATGCATACGTTTTCTGTGCAATGCAGACTGCGAATGCACCGCCCATATGTGAACCAGACACATTGAAAACAACATGTTTTCAAGTGTCCTGCAAATTGGATGCGGTGTAAGCCGCATTCAATTCGCATAGGTGTGAACCCAGCCTTATTCTTTAAAGTAGCTGCTGGATTAGTAGTAGAACAGAACACTTTTGGAGCACAGATAATAACGTACTAATGAGTAATAACGAGTTTTAGCTCTTGCAGATTACCCATTGGCCAACGGATGCATAAGAAACCCTGGCAACAGACAGTAAATTAGGGATGTTTTGGTTGGCATTGTGCCCGCACAAGGCAGCCTTTATTTATTTCCCCTGTCAGTGCATTCCTGATGACTGAATCAACATCAAGTGTCTCTCTGATTTCTCTTAACTTTATCCTTTTGCTGACCACGTAACACAAATGCTGTGGTGGCCATGTATAGGTATCCACAGTAGCCGAGTTTTCTCAGCTGAGAGCACGCTCTTTACATGCTCCCAGCACAGTAACCAAGTTGTCACATATGCCCCCAAGCCTAAAGTAGCCCCCTCATGACAACATGCAGGGGTTCTCTGCCCCCACAGCAGTTGCAACTTTTTGAATTGGTTTGTGGGGCTTCACCGGCAAAGTAGCCTCCTTTAACAGAGATCTGAGAATGAACTCCAACTCCTATCTGCCACCACGGCACACAGGATTGTAGTTCCTTATAGAACATCAGTGCAGTAACAACTCCACTCAGAGTTCATTGGTAGAGGGGTAGCGATGGGGACCAGGTGTGACTCATCGTATGCCAACCTGTACCCAGGGGGATGGGAGCGGGACCTATTTTTTAGTGATGAGAGGCAGACATTTTTCAGTAAAGTGTTGGTATGGTGCAGATTCATTAATGATATTTTGTTGTATGGACATGAACCCATGATGCGCTTTTGTTATTCATGGACAGTCTGAAAACCAACCAATTTAACCTGAAATTCACGATGGACTGCCACCAGTAGACTCTGAATTTCCTTGACATTCAGATTCTGATCCATCCTGATGGCACTCCAGGATCCACGCTATATGGCAAACCATCTAGTGGAAACACCATTTTACACACTAGTAGTTCCCATCCATGTTCATTGGTGTCCAGCATCCCGTATAGTCAGTACCTCCATATCAGGAGCAACTGCAGTCGGGATGCCGACTTTGAGAAAGAGGCCAAGGCCCTACAACCACATTTGCAACAAAGAGGATATAGTAAGGAATGTTTAAAAAAGGCAAAGAAAAAGGCACTTTCCTACATATGTGGTGGGAGTGTGTCCCAGTACAACTGTTCTGGAAACAAATAATATACTGGATAAGATTTATCACCAACACCAACATCACACTAGATGCTGCGTGCTGTCTGTTACACATTACTAACACCTCCATCAGGTCATATAAGAAATGCCTTACCAGACACCTGCTTAATGCCGCCAAAAGTCTTATCCCCTTATATTGGAAAACTACAATGATTCCTTCAGCCAAAGAGTGGATAGATAAAGTGAATCACATCAAACATATGGAAGAATCGGTCGCAATCAAAAGAGATACGACCGAACAATTCCACACACTCTGGAATCCATGGAACGCCTTCACACAATCCAAGACTTATCACAAACTTTTTGTTTAAAGATCCGTAAACTGTTTACTTAATCATATAATCAAAACCTGATCCGCCCAGAAACATCCCATCCTTCTTTACCTTTTTCTTCTTTATTTCCTTTCCTCCTTTTCCTTTCCCTTCCCTACTTCCTGTGTCTGATTTACTGAGCTTAACTATCAGTCTTACAAGATAATGCTCTGATGTCATTCCAACTATATTTGTACAGAAATATTAATTGATTTACTTAATATTGTATTTTGACCTGCCTTGATGGCAGATGCACAGAGTATTAATGTATACTTTTTTTTTTGGTCTCATGTTTTAAGATAGACCTGATATTGTATATTGTTACAGACTATGGTTCTACTTTTTGCAATAATAAACATATTGTGAAAAAAAAAAAAATAAAAAAATAAAAAAGGCCTACATTAAAGCTAAACCCCGGGAAAGAGCAACACTTATGCATAAAAGGAACCAGAAAGTGGGGTAAGATTGATCACTAGCTTTTCTGGACAAAATCTACAGGTCAGGCAGATTATGCAAAAATATTGGTATTTGCTGATGGCAGATGACTCAGCATCCAAAAACATAAAACCCTACCCTGTAATTACATATAGGAGATCAAGATCCTTAAAGGATAGGCTGGTTCGCAGCCATCATTCATCTGGAATGGAGGTGCAAACTACAGGACATGGAACCTATTCATGCAAAAACTGTAATTTCTGCAGGTACATTTTTGAAGCATCTTCCATCAGTCTGCCATATGGCCGGATCCACAAACCACGATTTTGAGTCGATTGTCAGTCGGTGGGTGTAATATACATCATGTTTTGCAATTGTGGGGCATTTTACATTGGAAAAACGAAAAGGCTCTTCTTCCATCGCATCAGAGATCATGTGTCACTGGTGGCCAAAAAGAAGATGGAAACACCCATAAGCAGGCATATGGGCTTATTATATCAATTTGACTGCATGATGATGCATTTATATGCATTGGAGTACATTGCTCCTACTGGAGGGGGGGCAATGACAAAATATTGCTACAGCGCGAAACTCGATGGATCCAAAATCTGTCAGCTTTGGGGTATCCTGGGCTCAATGATGCACTAAGCTACAAGTCCTTTCTATGACATATCCCTCGAATATGTAGGTGGGTGGTATTTAGTCTTTAGATGTGAGCAAACATCATCACACATGAATCAACTGAATGACCATTGTGCCTTTAAATGGTAGGGTGTACTCAACCTAATACTTTGAAATATTTGATATAACAAATGAACTTTGGTTTAAATGGGAATGTATACCCTTTGTGATGCTCCTCGACTACTTAAAGTGGTTGTCAAGTCCTGGGAACATCTCCTAAACTTGCACCTTTTAGGAAATATTCCTTGTATTTGCATGTGCCGACGTCATCGACATATGCGCAGTGAAGAAACAGCCCGACTGGGCTGTTTCTTTACTAAGTGTGCCGTAAATGACGGCTCCCATGCGCATGCACGGGAATGACGTCAGCACGGCTCCTGACAATCACATCGCTGGAGTCCGCACTGTGATTGGTCAGCACCCGGGATCCCGGAAGATGACTGACACAGCATGTTGCCGGTCACATCGGTTCTCGGGACCGCTGCTACAGCATCGATCTAAGGTAAGCATTTCCTAATGAGCCAGTATGCATACTAGCTCATTATGCCATTCTCTTGCAGGTGTTTTTTCTTTTTTTTCAAATGGACGTGACAACCACTTTGATGTACTATGATTGTAATTTCATTGCCAACAGGGGCAGCCCATACCAGTTTGTGCATTTACGATAGATAAATGATGATTACTTCCTTGTGCTACAATAGTTTTATATATTTTTTTCTATTATATTTCTTCTGCTTTATATTTAGATGGTAATTCTGCCCTTTTTCCCTAATTGTCTATCATGCTTGTGTCCCATCTTCGAATGTTGGCCTGAGAGGGATCACCAATAGATCGGTTCTGTCAGGACAATCGGCGCTGATCTGGGAGCCCTTGTAGATTACCGGTATGCTCCTCTGAGGGGGAGAAATTGGTCTGGTTTGATGGGTGGGTTATTTCTTTAATCCCCCGTTTCCCAGTTTGATCCTCTCCTTGGTCCCTGAACTGGGGGGGGGGGGTGAGCCTAGTCCGGGCTCTACATTCCTGGCAATCTAGGGATGTTCCAAGATGGCGCTGTGGGACTCTGCACTGTGCGCGCCACGTCGCATGGACCCTGGGCCATGTGAGCATGCATACGTGCATCTAAGTCTTGTCCATGTCCTGGCAGTGACATTAAACGCTGGCGGGGCGGAAGGAGGATTTAAATGGCATTCATGCCTCCAAGATCTGTCAGAGGTACAGTGGGAGAGGGACGAATAAGGTCCCTGCTCTCCCTCTTCATCGTGTTCGACTATGTATTGCATAAATCAGGCAAGCATTCAGCCTTTACAATGGCATGGATTTTCTCTTTTTGGCTATTGCTGGAATATGGGGAACTTTGGAACCACCTGTCTCCATGCCCCCCCCCCCCCCTTGGACTTTGGTTCTGTGGGGTACATGAGTTGGTCGGAGGACCACACCCCTTTGCTTGGTTCATCATATAAATATATGATTGATTTTTGTGGGGCACTAGCCCCACTCTAGCTCCTACTGGTTCAATTGTTATCTTTTGCTATATATGTTTTCTTTACTTAGATCCTCTGTGATATATTTTCCAAAGGGATTTAGATCTGACCCCCCTTTACTTCCAGATTGAGTTGGTGCCTGCAGTACCTTCACAGTTTGCCAGGGGAGGGTCGACCTTTGCTGCAACATCTGTGAAAGTAGCTTCAAGTCCATCAGAAGAGGATATGTTTATCCTTTGAATAATAAAGAGGGGTAAAATCAATTGGTCCTATTTGAGTAATCATACAGGTAAATAGCATTATTAAATTGAACCTATAGGGAGCCACATGTTATCCAATTAACACTCCCTTAAACCCATCTACTATTATACCATATTATTATTTCAGGTACTTACATAGCGCCGTCAATTTACGCAGCGATTTACATATACATTGTACATTCACATCAGTCCCTACCTTCAAGGAGCTTACAATCTAAGGTCCCTAACTCACATTCATACATACATATATAAGGACCAATTCAGAAAAGAGCCAATTAACCTAGCAGCATGTCTTTCGAGTGTGGCAGGAAACCGGAGTACCCAGAGGAAACCCATGCAGGCACAGGGAGAACATGCAAACTCCAGGCAGGTAGTGTCGTGGTTGGGTTCCAAACCAGGGACCCTTTTGCTGCTAGGTGAAAGTGCTAACCACTACCCCAGTGTGCTGCCCAATATCTATATATACCTGTACAATTTCCACAGTAGCCACATTCAATCTGGTACGCGCATGAAGCAACTACTATACCTACTGCTAACTAAAAAAAGGGTTATTTCATAAACTGGTATGTCCCATTGTTGGCTTTTGGAAAATGTATTGTGTTCATCACTTGATGTGGGTTATTGATGCTCATTTTAGACATATGTAGATGCATATAGAACAAAGGAATTTATCTGTTCATGAAAATGAATGGTTTATATCTGTTGTATGTTCATATACTTACATCTTATATTTCTCTTACTTGTAGTATCTACCTCATACAGTGCCTGTAAGACTCCTGAGGAAACATGTTGAGCATGTTGAGCATTTATCCTTTTAACTTTACATAAATAAAATTTATGGATTTTAAGAAATTGTAATATTTTCATTTATAGCACCTACCTAAGAAGTCCCAAAATGTGAATTTGAATCCTTTTTTTTCTGGTCTTTAAATGTGATGTGGTTCCCATTCAGCCCTACATCATCCATCCTTCCTCTTTTTTTTAGAGTTCATTGACACTACCTACAGCTCTCCAACTGAAAGTCTGTACCTTTGTACAAACATAGGGGTTGATTTGCCTAAACTGGAGAGTGCAAAAACTGGTGGAACTGTGCATGGTAGCCAATCAGCTTCTAACTTCAGCTTGTTCAATTAAGCCTTGACATGCAGAGCTGCACCGGATTTGTGCTCTCCAGTTTTAGTAAATCAACCCCATAGAACAGGAGGAAGAGTCTCTAGGAGCCTGACATTGCACCCACAATCTGCTGATCACAGATGCATTGCTTTATAGTCTCATTTGCAAAAAAAAAAAAGAATTATAAATGCACATTCAGAGAAGAAATGTATTATGCTGAAACCTAACTGACATTTCTGGCATACTACTGTGACTTTTGGTATCACACAGCTGCATTTCTTTGTAAATTACAATCATATGGCTCACCCATGTGCTAAGCTTTGTTAATTGAGCTTTGAGATAGTATATCTTGAACTATGATAAGAATAATATACAGTCACTGCTGTAGTGTTTAATGTTTTGTTTGATTGTGGTGTTTTAGAGTATTTATGATGGAAATTGGATATGCAATTTAGATTTATATAAATGGTAGCAATTTTTTTCTGTGACCTGGTAACAGATGTACAAAGCCCATTTATATTTTTTTAAAGTTGCCTGAACAACATTGAAAGCACACTTTATTTTATTGGACCTCCCCATACACAACTTCCTAAAACAATTTAGATCTATAGTTCTACAAATTTTATTTGCAGCACAGTTAGCTATTACTAACAAATGGAAGCAAACTCTAGCTCCAAATATTTCCAAGGTGATTCAAAGGGTTAACATACAATGCTCCCATTCTTTAACTATAGGAAGACATCAGATCTCTATCTGTTTTGGAACCCTTTGTTGCAATCATACATTATACTTCAAATTATGATTGATGATATCCTTCTTTATATCTGGCCACTCCTGGTTTTGCTACTTATTGCTAAAAGCAGGGCCATATTTAGCACAGGGCAAAGGGGGCAGCTGCCCCAGGCCCAGTCATTGTTATGGGGCCCAGAGCAGCTGCCCCTTGAGCCTGCACTGCTTGAAAATAGTTGATAAGTGAATTTGGGAGGGCCCATGAAAATGTTTGCCCAGGGTCTAATCAATATTAACCGCTTTCCGACCCTGTCACATACTTTTACTCATGCAAAGTGGCAGCGCTGCGTGAATCCCCATATATAAACGGTAATTTGCACTGCCACAGTTAGGGGGCCGGTGGCACACTCTCATGACTGCCACATGCTGTGTGAGTGTGGCCATGGGTCAGGTGGACTCAATATCTGCTGGCGACCCGCGATTGCCTAATACAGAGGAAGAATGGTGAACTGCTGATGTAAACATGGCCGTTCTCCATTCTGTCAGGCGGCATGACAGTGATCTATTAGCCCTGTCATTGGGATGAGTTAGATCTGTCATGCCCCTGCTAGCCCAGCCCCCACACAGTTAGAACACCGTGAGGAAACACATTTAACCTCTTGATCGCCCCCTTAGTGTTAACCCCTCCCCTGCCAGTGACATTTACACAGTAATCAGTGGCTATTTTTAGATCTGATCACTGTATAAATGTCAATGGTCCCAAAAAAGTGTCAAAAGTGTCCGATCTGTCCTCCGCAATATTTCGGTCCTGATAAAAATCACAGATCACCGCCATTACCAGTAAAAAAAAAAGAAAATAATAAAAATGGCATAAATCAATTCTCATAGTTTGTAGACGCGATAACTTTTGTGCAAACCAATCAATAAACGCTTATTGTGATTTTATTTACCAAAAATATGTAGAAGAATACATTTTGGCCTAAACTAATGAATACATTTTTTATATACATTTTTTGGATCTGTATTATATCAAAAATGTCACATATTTTTGTTTATAATACAAAAAATAAAAAATGCAGAGGTGATCAAATACCACCAACAGAAAGCTCTATTTGCGGGGAAAAAAGAACTTCAATTTTGTTTGGGTACAATGTTGCATGCCCATGCAATTGTCAGTTAAAGCAAAAAGCTGAATCGCAAAAAGTGCTCTGGTCAGGAAGGGAGTAAATCCTTCAGGGGCTGAAGTGGTTAAAGATAGGCCTGGCTATAAGGTCATCATTGCATATATCTCTAGCAAGATGTTCTGGTTATTTATTTTTTGTTTTATTTTCCCTTATTTTTTTATTTTCCTGTGGTTTTGCATAACATATACTTCAAAGGCATTGATACTCTACTTTTGTAGTCTATACAATGAATGACATATCACTATGCAATGTGTTATGCCTTATTTTGTAATTATTGTTATGCTGTGATGTGTTCTCACATCTTCCTTGTGTTATCTGTGAAAATTTATTGGAATTGAAAGCACAATTTATTATTAGGTGGAGCTCATCGAGCACATAGAGAGAAATGGGATAACCAGACAATCTAATTGTTTAGTACAATGACCAAATTGTTTTATTTTCAGCCAACTTAAAGCTAGTCATTGGATTTATCTGATATCATTTCTGCCCCTCTAGTTTTGAGCTGTCTTTGGATGGTATTAGTAAACTGTGTATGCTTAGAGTAAAAAACAAAAAAAAGGACAAAAAACAAGCACCGGTGTTATGTGGAACAGTGACAGTTGCATTTAATTTGATTGTGTAGCATGTATTCATCATTGTTGAGTTAATGGTAAAATTCTGCTGACTTGCAAAACCACCACATGTACTATTTCACGTTCTCTTAGGCACCAAACCTTTTTTTTTTCTTTGTCCTGTACTCTATGATTGATTTCCTGGCTGTACCAAACACTCCTTTTTATTGACATATTTACAGTTTCCATTAAGAAAGTAACCGCATTGCTAGGAAATCCCATCCAGACAGAAAGAAAACAGAAACAGGAGAGAAAGAAAGCAGCTCTGACCTCACACAAACCCATCACTGTCATTAGATCTGGCAGATCCATAGTAAAACTGCATCTTGAAGTAGTGCAAACAAGGAGACCCAGCAACATGTTAACTGTCATTCGCACGCAGAACTGCTGAAGAAGAAACCTTTATAGTTAAAATGAGAGAGCTTTATCGGAGTCACTTTCCTGTCAGCTACCTGCCTTATAAAGCTCCTTTTAAAGAATGTCATGTCATCTTCCCTAAAGAAAAGAGGGAAGGCGATGTTGAGACTAAAGCAAGCTTATAGAAGTCATGATATTAAATTGGCAGTGGCTGGAAGTAACCTGATTGCTAGTGACCTGGTAAAAATTTTTATTGTGACTTTTTCTGACCTTGAAAATTAAATTACGTATTTTTTTGTTCTGTACAATGTATAACTGCCAAACGAAAAATAGAATGTTCCCCACATATACTGTAATTTCCTTGCTATCTAGTTCTCACACCTTCACACAGCCGTACTTCACTGGGGTACCTCAAAGAGAACCTTTCACTAGTCTTATGGACCATGTATAGCTCCAGGTCAAAAGCTTTTCTCACAGTATGTCCTGCAATCAATGCCTAACTGATTCCATCAGAAACTTCTGAGATATGTACTTCTTAGGGTGAGCACCTACACAGAACAAGGAGCAAATAGTGAAATGTTTTCTCCTGCATCTCTTACAAGTAAAGAATGAACACAATTGTTGTATCATAGTTTTGAGTTGCTCAGAGTAACAATCTGACTTGCACAATAAAATGCAAAAAGTCATACTAGTTAAAACATGTTATCCATCACAGCATAAAACATCAAAATACAAGTGTATAGTTTAACACATCAATAGATACATTAAAATGTTACAAATACCTAATACATAAAATGCATGTATTGCTGCAGACCTCAACACCTACCTTTTTTGGATATCTGCCATATTTTGAAGCTTGTAGATGCTTTGCCTTCATTATTGAAAATTCACCTTCCTTGTTTGCTTTTTTCAGTTGACTCCATCCCCTTATAGGGATCCATGGGGTCTACTTTGGGTGTGTGCCCTGAGCGAACATTGTGAATGAATCTATTTCTGTCTATAGCAACCCATATTCCTGGTGGCAACCCTCTCCCCTACTCCCCCTCCTCTCTGTTCCCCTGGGCTGTCCCTTCTAAATGGTACATTTGAGGTACACAGGGCATGCTCTTCCCCTACCTTGAAGTTAAGGAAAGAAA
>BLSH010277349.1:388013-398922 GCA_018402905.1 Glandirana rugosa
GTCTCTTATACACATCTCAAGTGGCATCTTGGCAGCTGTACGCTTGACTTTTCTCAGTTCACGGGCAGTTATTTTGCGCCTTGGTTTTTCCACACGCTTCTTGCGACCCTGTTGGCTATTTTGAATGAAACGCTTGATTGTTCGATGATCACGCTTCAGAAGCTTGGCAATTTTAAGAGTGCTGCATCCCTCTGCAAGATATCTCACTATTTTTGACTTTTCGGAGCCTGTCAAGTCCTTCTTTTGACCCATTTTGCCAAAGGAAAGGAAGTTGCCTAATAATTATGCACACCTGATATAGGGTGTTGATGTCATTAAACCACACCCCTTCTCATTACTGAGATGCACATCACCTAATATGCTTAATTGGTAGTAGGCGTTCGAGCCTATACAGCTTGGAGTAAGACAACATGCATAAAGAGGATGATGTGGTCAAAATACTCATTTGCCTAATAATTCTGCACACAGTGTAAATAGATACCAACCATATCAAGCCTTAATTTCTTGCAACTATAATAACGTGCAAAACTAAGATACCTATAATTGTCAGTAGATGCCACTTTTGTGATAGTACATGTGTATGCATTGGGGCGGGTGGGGCTTACATTTTTTTTCTTTTTAAGTTTAAAAATGAACTTTTAAGGCTTGTGTCTTATTATATTGCAACTTAATCTCATTTACGGTCAAACCCTAGGCAAAATGTATTTTGTAGTTCTGGACAAACTGGGGTGTGGTTAACCGCTTACCGACGGCTGATCGGCAATTGACAGCGACAGTGTGGCTCGATAGCGCGGATCGCCGTCATACGACGACGGCCGCGAGATCGAGCCCAGTGAGCGCGCGCGCGCCGCCGGAGGCGCGCCCGCACACTCACTGTGTCCAGGGAGGGCCAGGGAGCGGGTGTGGCGGAGTCGATCTCCGCCAGCCACCCGCGATGCCCCCCCCGGAGTGAAAGAACGGAGGTCCGTGTAAGTAAAAACGGACCTCCGTTCTGTGAGAGGGGGAAGGGCTGTGATCACAGCCTTCCTCTACACGGAAGGTGTGATCACTTCCCTTCTCCTGTTAGGGCAGTCCCCCCACAGTTAGAACACGCCCAGGGAACACAGTTAACCCTTAGAGCGCCCCCTGCAGGTTAACCCCTTCACTGCCATTGGCATTTACACAGTAATCAGTGCATTTTTATAGCACTGATCGCTGTATAAATGCCAATGGTCCCAAAAAAGTGTCAAAATGGTCCAACATGTCCGCTGAAATATCGCAGTACCGCTAAAAATCGCAGATTGCCCCCATTACTAGTAAAAAATAAAAAAATAAAAAAAACCCCAAAAATGAATTCTCATCATTCGTAAACGCGACCACTTTTGCGCAAACCAATCAATAAACGCCGATTGCAATTTTTTTTATCATAAATATGAGGAAGAATATAAATCGGCCAAAACCGATGAAAAAAAATGTTTTTTTATATTTTTTTTTTGGATTTGTATTTTAGCAAAAAGTAAGAAATTTGGGCTCTTTTGCAAAATTGTCGCTGTTCTTTTGTTTATAGCGGCGATCAGAAATGACGCAGCAGTGATCAAATACCACCAAAAGAAAGCTCTATTTGTGGGAAAAAAAGGGCGCAAATTTCGTTAGGGTACAACGTCGCACGACCGCGCAATTGTCAGTTAAAGCAATGCAGCACTGAATCGCAAAAAGGGCTCCGGTCCTAAAGTGTGAAATCCTTCTGGGGCTGAAGTGGTTAAAGCCCAATTTCATCCAAAATCAAAATTTTCCCACCCCTGCCACCCACCCACCTCTAACCAATCCTGCCATCCTGCAGCTTGTAAAATTTACTTATTTGGTGAAGTCAGTCACCTGGGTCCTCCCATCCTGGTCCCACCCTAATGCCACTGCTGTCTGCTAAATCCAGCACCACTTGTTAACCCCCACCATCAGGTCCCCTTCACTCTCCTCAGTCCTCTTCTGGATCCCAAGAGGACCCCCTGCCCTGGCCAGTCAATGGTAATTGACCACATCACTCAGCCAGAAGAGTGTCCAATTCAGGAAGTAAGCAGAAAAAAGAAGGACCCAACACCAGCCAAAGAATCTGCCATCTTAGCATTTGTTTGATCTGCTATTGTTATGGTGCTGCACATGCGATCAGTAATAACACCAGCCATTTGATGGATTGACTGTTTGGTTGAGTGCAAAAGCAACTGTAGCAGTTATCATACTTGGCATGCCTTGAATGCAAATGTTTGGGAACAGGTACATTGATGGGTTACGTTCCACTTTAACGAAAGTTTTTATTTTTGTTCTTAATCCAGTGATTAGATAGAGGGGGGAAGGAGGGAGAAGGCTCCCCTAGAGTTGGGCTTTAACGCATCAGTTAGGTTTTAAATGTTTACATTTCTGCAAGATTTTTAAAGGCTTTCCCTGTACCCACTGTCACTACAGCAAAAGGCTTGTAGTTTTCAATTAACTGTGAGGGCACTGTTGACTGCCCTCGTAGTTCATTGACACTTCCTCCAGCTTTGTAACTATCTGTCTATATGAAGGTATGAGCAGGCAAGATGGAGGCAATGTCTGCAGGAGCCTTACATTGCACCTGCAATCTACTGATAGTGGGTGCAATGCTATGCAGGTTCATCAGAAAAAAATAAGAAATGCACATTTTTTTCTCCATTAAATTATCTTTTTTCTTTAAGGTGACCTGTCTATGTCTGTCTATGTCTCCATAGAGAAGATTTCTCTTTCCTTCCTTTTTTGCCTGACAGCTGTCACCTGCACAGAAAGCAAGGATAAATAGTTCTTGTGGGGACACCATCCTTCCTTACAGGTTTCTCATTCTCAACCTTCCTGATGGTAATAGAGAAGGTGTTTCATTGCCTTGGCCCATGTTGGGGGATTTCCCGACACTTCCTGCTCTGTCTGACATCCTTAAAAAAATAACTTTATTTCTGCTTTTACTCTCTGACAATGGAAAAATAGCATTTAGTATAAACTAATCCACAACCTATAGATAAAGATGTGAGGGAAACATACTTTGACACTTTAAGATCAAATTGAAAGCAGTTACATATAAGAAAAGAGTGTGAAGAGATTTTACACGTATATACAGATGTGTTATTACTATCTTGTTGAGTCCGCTGTATATTCTGCTCCAGAACAAAGACTCTTGTAAAGAATGTTGTACCAGACAATACAAAACCCAGAATCAACAAGCAAGGTGTAAGCCCAGGCTGATCTAGTGAGCCCTGTTCATATTGTAGAATGTTTTTTCTTCAAATAACACATGGAAACCTTCAATTGTGACAAAAGGGAGCTTATTGAGTTCAGCCATATATAATAAACTGCTCTGCCTCAATTCACTATAAATTGAAACTGAACTACCCCTTTATTTCTTTAATAACATTTCCTCTTTAACATGGTTTGTCAAGAAACATAAATATACTTAGTCTAGCAAGCATAATCCCCTGTAAGAACCATAAATTAGGCATATGAAACCACCGGGCGCTATGTGTGCCTGTTACCATATTGATGTATGATTCATGTCAAAATCTGAAGCTTTTTTATATATGACATGTGTTGTGACATGTGAGACCTATTGATTGATTTGCTAAAAGAGTAGATAACACTCACTTAGCAAAGTGAATGGTCAATTAGCTAAGTAAATAAGGGGAGCCAGCGTTCACTTTAAAAAACAAATTATGTACCACGGAATTAAAAAAAAGGGGTCTTGCTTTGTACTTGATTGAAAGACAGAAGTGAACTTAAATATAACTAATTAAACATTATCTACCCATTTAGCAACTCATTCCTAATGTATTCAGTGCACATTTAGGCACAGTGAAATGATTTTCATTGCAATAATGAGTGGTCAACACAAGTTATGTGTGTCCTGTGTATTGTGCTGCAAAAATGCAAACAGCATCCATGTTTTCATTGGTTGAGGTGTGTTGTAAACACATTTAAATGGGTCTCCTAATGTAGTGCACCACAATGTATGCCAATGCACACAAATGTGTATGCTGCACTGGATAATCTTTAATAAAAGAGTGGAATCCTGTTGGAGAAACCCTAAGTTAACTCAGAGGAGTTCCTTGATAGAATTTCTCAACCCTTGTTATGACTGGCCCACTATCAAGTAAACATGTTATTGTGGTTCATTTGGAATTAACCTGATTACACCCATTTGAGCCACTATTACATACAACCAGATGGCCCTTGTCTATCAATAGAACATAAACAATAATAAAACATTTTGATGAACAAGAACTATACATATGAGCAAAGGAGAAACTCCTTTTTCTGAAACATAGGAATTGATTTACAAATGGCAAATAGGCTGTTAAATTTGCAAGGGAATTATCACTTTGCAAGGGAATACTCACTCAATTTGGTGTTGCTGACTGATTTTCACCCTCCCATCATGTGCAAGCAAAAATTTTTTTTTTTTTATTTGCTTTTATGTTACATAGTTTGATAGTTAGTCTGGCTGAAAAAAAGACACAAGTCCATCTAGTTCAACCAATAAAAGGGGGAAAATATACAATCCTATACCCACAGTTGATCCAGCAAAAGGCAAAAACTCCAGCAAAGCATTATCCAATTTGCTCAAGCAGGGGGAAAAAATCCTTCCTGATCCCTTGAGATGCAATCTGATATTCCCTGAATCAACCTTAACTATAAATGGTATTAACCAGTTATATTATATACATTAAGGAAAGAATCCAGGCCTTTTTTAAACAATCTACCAAGCTGCCCAGAACCATGTGAACGGGGGCTTAATTTCCTCTTCTCACGAGAGAATAAATTCAGTTCCTGTAATCTTTCCTCATAGCTGAGCTCCTCCATGCCTCGTATCAGTCCGGTTGTACCTTTTTGTGAACTGGTACCCAAACTGAACTTCATATTCCAGATGAGGTCTTACTAACGATTTAAACAGGGGAAAAAATGATATCTCTCTCTCTGGAGTCCATACCTCTATTAATACAAGAAAATATGTGATTGGGTAGCCTTTGCAAAGTAGTTTACCACAATAACTAAAGTAAAAGAGATAAACCTACTTGCCCTCAGTAATTCAACCCCATAAAAAAAGAAAAAAAAGAAAGAAAAATCTACTTTAGAAAGGCATGCACTTTGACTCCTACATCTGTTCCTACCAGCTCAGGATTTTTACCATATGGTTTCAGGGAAAATGTTTCAGATCCTATTTACATTGTTACAGTTATTCACCTACTTAGTGGCAATAATATTTCAGCTCTGCACTAACTGCATGCAAACATACAGCTGCTGAAATACAGGAGAAAAAAAAAACATTATGTTATGTTTATTAAACTGGTTTTGTGGTTTAAGACGCCCATGTTTATCTTCTTTTAACATATACCTAGAAAATTGATCACTTCAATATATATATATATCTCAGTTTTGTCATGCAAAATCTAGCTGGTGTTTGGAAAGACAAGAGTACTACAGTAGGTCTACAGGCATGACCACACCGTTTATGTTAGAGCAAGCGATGCACTTTCTGGACTTTTTTTGCTCCACACGCGCTCGCACCTGTGCGCGTGCATGCACCAGACACGGTGCCAAATGGCTCTAATGGCTCTATTTCAGTTGTGCACGCCCTGCAGCAAGTTCTGTCTGATCTACAGCTTCTAGTGTGTGTTCCTGATCTACCTGTACTCTGATTATCTGTTCCTGTGACCCGGCCTGCCTGACTTTGCTGATTTCCACCTGTACCGACCCCTGGATTGCCTATGACCACTCTCCTGCCTAGCCCTCCTGTACTTCTGCTGCCTGCCTGTTGATGACCTTGCCTGAACCCGATCATCCATCTGCCTGCTCCTTCTGTACTGCACTGCCAGCCAGCTTCACGACCCAGCCTGTAAGACCACGCTTCTTGTGCACGAGTGCACACACAGATGTCCTACCAACACCAGTGACCCAGTCCGACCATCGTGCCATCCTGCAGTCCCGAGCTACCTGTCTGCTCTATCAGGGGTTCCAGAGTCAGAGTTGTAAGGGAGGTTACCCACTGCATAAGTCAGACTCATCCACCAGGTGCATGACAGTTTATCATAAAATAATGGCAAAGTCAATGTGAGAGTGTAATTATTGGAACCACACTATAGTATTTGGTAGAGTAATAGAAAGAATAGAAACAGAAGAATATGTAAGATTGAGGTTAGAGCTCATACAATATTTTTACATAAAATGTGTGAAATTACATACCTCTATGCATGTCAAACCTCTACAGAGTAGATAACCAACTTTATTTTATTATATATACAAGTGTATAGGCCCTTGCAGTGTTTTGGGTATACTATTCTAGAAGGTGGCTTTCAGGGCTCACAACTATTTCAAAAGTGACTTATATTCCTCTATTATAGTACTCTATTCTATTTCTACTTCATATACAACATCTACATATATAATAATGGACAGTCTTTCTCAAGCTATTATGTCATCTGTATCTCTCGTTAAAAAAAACAAAATCATCTTTCTTTCCTTCCTTGATATGAAATGAAATAAACTTTGTTTCCTTCTCTGCTGGGGTTAGATATACATAGGGGTAATGTATGCCATATATATTATAATATTACATTTTAAACCTTGGGTACAAAAAAAGACAAAATTGCTGAAAAAAATGAAATAAAATAAAAATTCACCTTGAGATAGAGCTCATAAACTGAAAGCTATTTCTATTCTACTTTAATGTTTTCACAAAAAAGTATAGGAAATTGTAAAATGTACCACTCCATTGTACAGTTAAAAGCACATGAGAAATAGTGAAGTCATCAAGCATTACATTTGCTGTGTTGTTCTTTAGCCCTGTTACATATTAATTTCCTTTAGGCATCCCATATTGTGCAAACAATACTTTATGTTCTTGTACATTCCAACGTTAACCTTCCAATGCCCTCCAAGCTGACATTGTTATAGACTCAGCCACTGCGGGTAGCTTTCAGTCACGGTGTCTCCGGGAGATTCCTCTATGTATGTGGCAGTGTAGAGGCAGACAGATCTTGAATGAAAATCAATATGTTTGGGGTTTTTCCAGCTAAAAGCAAATGGCTTTAGACCAGTGGTTTAACAATCTTCACGTGAAACCTTGCATTTGGGAAATGGATTTTATATAGAGTCACACTGCTAAAGTCAATCATGTAAGTTTGTACATATTCATTTTATTGAAATGTACATATTTGCCAAGGCTCTGTTGTTTACACCAGTTAACTTAACCTCATTTGTCCCCAGTTAAATCATTATATATATTACAAACAAAATAACAGTTAAGGTAAAAGCAAAAGGATATTCAAGCTTTAGACGTATAATGGATTCTTCCTTAGATATTATTGACTGAAAGGAAAAAAGAGTTAAGTATTTATAATGTAGGACAGATAAAGGACAGTACACTCATTTTGATTACACATGGTCATTTTTATAGAATGTTTGGCAGACGTGGACCAGTAATGGTACAGTTTGTAGCTCTTAAAGCTAAAGTGGTTTTACTCTTTAAACCAAAATTGGACTTTTAATTCTGAACTGTATTGATCAGCACAGGACTCCCTTCTAGCTGTTATTGAAATAATGCAATGAAAGCTTGAAATGACACTAATTCATGTAATTATCAAAGGTAAACAATGTAAAACTCAGATCTCAGTATGAAGTCTGGGTCACCATGTTATTATATATGACAGTCATTCTATTGGGTTAATTGAAGATTCATTTGCCAAAGACAAAGAGACAGTTCACTTTGCAAAAGAAGCTGCCCAGTGCAAGGGAACTTGCCCCAGAGCTTAGTGAATGAGGTGAAGCTCTGCTGACATCGATCATCCAATCATGTGCAAGCAAAATTACAGTATTTTTTTTTTATTTCTCTTGCATGTGATTGGGTATTCATTGAGAAACATTGCTGCATTCACAAGAATATAAGGCAAATTTCCTTGCAAAGTGAAAAACCTATTTGCCTTCCTCACGGTACATGGAAAACAATCACAGCTGTGGCTGTCAATCACAGGCTGTGTGCTGGAGTTCTCCTCCTCATCACCAATTATCCCTTGGAGTCAGGAAAAGCTGTCAGAAGTGACTCATGCAGATAACCAAGGAACGAGGCAGCAGAGATAAATCATAAGCATTGCTTTGGATAGAGAAAAGTACACAGCATATAAGGATATGCTTTATTAATATTTTATGCCAGAGGTTTACAACCAATTTAAATGTCGCAATTACTGCATGTTTCATTAATTTGCCTTTCTGTGGATAAACTACATGATACCAATTCAACTTCAATGAACTTTAGTGGTTCAGAGAGGACCTCTACTGTGAAAGTTGTGGCCAAAAATGGCAAGTAGGTGGCAAAGGACTAGTCAGAATTGCATATAGACTGCCTGCAGCTGATCTTTTCCCCATCACTGACCTACCATGCTTTCTTCTGCGCTGTCTCTTTGTGAAACTGGCCATCCTGGTGGAAGAGCAGAGTTTGCACGCTTCCCCGCTGTTGAGTGGTTTGAGTGATTACTGGCAAGATAATAATTTTGAAGCATCAGGAGAGTTTGGGGCAGCACAGATCCACAGAAGAAGAAGCAGGCATAAGCTTCCAGTGCACATCCTCCTGCACAGCTTTCTTTTCAGAAAGAAAAACAGTGTTCAGGACAGAAGTGACATTACCAGATCTTACACCAGATCTTGTGAGGCTAGAAATCAGAGACAGCAGTGCCTAAGAAGATCTCACACTGCAAATGTATCTATAGCTATTAGGCTATAGAACAGCAATTCCTAGGCACAGTTACATGACAGGAAGCTACAAAGCCAGTAAGAAATTCAACACAATAAGTACATTTTCAGGGTACCACATAGGTGCAATTGACATTAGTAGATATCCTCTATATGATCTATATAAGAACAGTTCTAATTTGACAGGTCTAATTTAACAGGTCTATTTTACATTACATACCAACTGAGAGTCACATGCAAATGATGGCAACATCAGCTTCCTGGCTATTATATAGCTTAGACCAATAAAGGTACATTTTTATTGTAAATGGTCCATAAACCTATTTGATCATAACTCTGCATAGGTATATGACCACTGAAAGGAAATTCCCTATGCATAAGGTGATTATTGCTATTAAACATATGCACTGTCCCCAGAGCAGTTTTAATGCCAAAATGTCAATTGTGTATCTCGACTGCCAAGATCAGATATACTAGAACATTTTCTATGATTCAAGCAAGAGTCAGCCATGCTCCTCAGTGAAGAACACCACCTTGATTTAGCATACAGTCAAAGTGACTTATGCAGGATTCAGTCTAGAAGTTGAGATTAAATTTAATGAAATTAAATAGGCAAATATGCAGCTTTTTTTTATCTGTCTTATAATTATGCTGATTTGAATCAGCTGAATTATTGCGACTTTCTAGAAAACGACATTGCCACACAGTTACAAGATCCACTTTGAATTCAATTGAGTGACATTTAATGGTTCACCCTGTACTATTCCTGGATTCATTTTTTTTTTTTTTTTACAGCATAGTCCTTACAGAGTACTGTTATACTATTCATGATATGCCTGCATTGGGAGTGATCCATATAGACTAAAACCATCAATAAAAACACAAGAAATCATGTTTGGCACCAGAAACATGCATGACAGAAGAGTGAAGGGAAATATTATAATCTTGATATATCGAAATGACACATTCAGTTAAGTGAGGAAAAAAATAACACTGACTCCTTAGGTTGAGTGCCTTAAGTTGACAGAATCTAAATTGATCCACTTGTTAAATGAAGTGATTCAATCTGAATTGATCCACTTGTCAAATGAGGTTATTTGGTCCGTGACCTATTCCCAATGTACTGTAAGTAATCAATGAACTGATAAAAATGTCCAGTCAACCACAAGAAGGCATAGCCCAATCAGCAATGATTAAAGCAATTCACTTAGTGATTTGGAAAGAAAGGTACATGCATCTTCTTGTGCACTCAAAAATGCTATGGTAATTTGGATTCAAAATGTAATCTGAATAATTTAAAATATTAAAAATCATACAAAGTAAAATAAATATACCCCAAACTTAATAACAACAAGGAATGACTTACTTTTTCCTCTATTGGCTACCAGCCATAAACACATTTAATTCATTTTAGCAATAGATGGTAATTATAGAGCATCAGAATAATTCATTGTACATTGACGACAGATACTTTACTTAAATATTTTAATAAAGGAAGCCTGTGCCCTTCTTCAGAAAATACTAGGTGGTTGGCTGTCTTTCCTAATGAGTCACTTACTTATAACAGTCATGCAGCTAGTGATGTCATGGGAAAAGTCAGTGCTCCTGATCGGCACAGGCGTTCTGTGATGCAGAGACTGAAATTAACATTAAGCCAGAGATGTAGCATTGTCAAAAGGACAGCTCAGCAATGGCAGCAATGACAGTCAGTTCAGATCATCTTTGATGTGTGCAGGCCCATAAAGCTTCTTCTACAGAGGTCATATAATATTAATTTCAAGCTGCAATAGAAGAGCTCCCCTAGTGTTTAATTTAGGGGAAAACATGCTATTTTCTAAATTCAAAATGCTCCAAACAATATATTGTATTGTGTCATCTATGCCAATGTTTCTCAACTCCAGTCCTCAAGTACCTAAAGGGGATTTAATTTGTGATCCCCTCGAGAAGATAACGTCGAACTTTAATTATAATATACTGGAGACATCTTCTTCGAAATACCCGGACGTGTGTAGTTTCTACTAGACTTGACTGACAGTAACGACGGTAACGACTCGACAGGAAAACTGTTACGATGTAGAGACCGAATTACAATTAAAGTCAGAGACGTAGTGTCTTGCGGACACGGCTAGTCCTCGTGACTGAAAAGGGTACTGTAGTGATCGACGTACTGACAATATTCATTCACTGAGTA
>BLSH010277349.1:398932-422227 GCA_018402905.1 Glandirana rugosa
CTCGCTATATATATATATATATATATATATATATATATATATATTATATCATTAAGCACTTACATGTTTCAAAGTTTAGAGTGTGTGTAAACCTTAACAATAAACTTCTCTTACCCCTGTTGGTCTGTATTTCATTGTCTTGTTCTATTATATATGTTAAATATGGGCATAAAATACCAGCTGTTCTGCACCCTTATTAGTTAGTAACATTATCAGCTCTCTTTGCAGACAACAGAACCCCTCCTTCCATGCAAAGAGGAGCTGCTTTAAGGCTCTGAAACGGTAACTGAAATACTTCCTGTCCTAGGATGATGAGACAGCTCCTCCATAGATACCGTACGGTGAATGAGTGTTACCTTATTACAGGAAATGTATTGCTGGCATAATCACAAGGGAAAAAAGCCTAAAAAAACTGGGGAAAAAAGAACAAATAAGGCAGCCACCAAATCTGGACTGGTAAGCTGCAATATATTCAATTTTCATTATTGGGTTTAGATACACTTTTATGCTCTTTTTTTCATTCGGTGTTGTTCCCACCAGATGGTGACATAGAGTATAAATTCTCACCTTTATGATATTAGTCGTTCAAAAGTTTTATCACTGCCTGACTGTAGACCATATGGAATAAAAGAAAAATTAACAATCACCCTTACTAATTACATTGCTCTTACATTACAGTGCTCTTACATTACAGTGCTCTTGCTGAATAATCAGCAGATGAAAATCAGTAACTAGTGCTTTCTACTTAAATGTGCCTCTATAGCCAAAAGCAGCAAGGAATCTGATGGTCACAATATTTCAATACCTGGTAGACAATGTTAATCTTTCACAATGGCTGTGCTGATGCTGAATTTAGTATTCCATTGAATTTGAATATTAAAAGGCTTACGGTTAACTGGATATTGCATGCAATGTTTGAGCTACTGGACGTTAAAGCTTTGTTTTTAAGAACAGCATGCCTTCAAGCTTGCATTTTGCATACTCGGAATAGGTCAATTTTTTTTGCTTGAAATTATTATTATTTTTAGTATACAGGATTTATATAGCACTAACAGTTTACGCATCACTTTACAACATGAGAGCAGACAGTACAGTTACAATACGAAATTACATAAAAAGACCCTTATCCATATATCCTCGTGCACATCTTTAAAATAAAAGGAGCTCTTGGACAAAAAAATCTGACTCTAACTAACAATGGAATGCTGTAGGATTTTGAGGCTCTTTATTTAAATATTTTAATAAAAATTACACTAAGAAAAAAACACCCCAATGCCAAGGGACAAAAAGAACCCAGCAACAATACAAGGAGTATCAAATAGCTATAGCACTAGTATCATCTATACAACTGGCACCTAAATGAACATCAAAAATGATAGCTGGAATAAGGCAAGCTATTTGGAACAGTAGGTCCAATGTTCTTTTCTCTCATTGGTAAATGTGATAAGGATGACTGTTAGTAGGTCCAGTTGGGTTTTGCAAGTAATTACACTTCTGGCTAACAAAAGTCCAAACTATACCACTGTTATATTTCCTAACAATGATCCTTGATATGAAGACAACAAATTAGCTATCCCAATGAGCTTTGAAGTTGTCAAGGTGTGGCTGTATTGCCCACCATTCAAAAACCTCAAATGGTATATACGCATTGTTGCTCTGCTACTGAAAGCTTTAGGTGGTGTCTACTACTGTATATACAGGGTTAGCCAGAACCCGCTATATGAATGGCAACAATGTGGGAGGTGCACACACATGATATCACATGATAGCCCTTGTGTTATGCTGACCCCTGGTACTAAAGCCTATGGCATTACTGGTATGCTCCTTGTCCAGCAGGACTTATAGGAGAAGTGGTGTTAGAATGTGCTATTAAGATGACAAAAATTCTTGAATGCTGAGAGTCTGTGCATTAGTCCTGGTTTCTATTTTTTATCAATTACACAAATATAGGCATCCTCAAATGATGTATTTACCTTTATTTTATCCTTATAGCTGTGCTTAAAAATACATGCTTGTTTTTAACAGCTTCAGCAAATGACAAAAAGGTATATATTAGCTTATATCTTGTACTCGAAAAATTCAAAATTTTTTTTTTCAAAAAGGTCAAATGAGCAAGTAATTACCTGTAGATGGCTTGTCAAGGAAATACCGTGCTTGTACTTTTTTTTTCTTGTCCTAGTGACATTTCACCTTAGCCTAAGCTGCACTAATAATGAAATGCTCCTCTTCATGAAAAAGGGGTTAATGTAGTAAAATACAGATCATAGCTTTGCAATATCTGTAATAATATTTGATAGAAATCTCAATATCCGTTCTGCAAAAACGTGAACATCAATCCCTGTGCAGCCTTACACAAACTATAAGAAGGTGGAAATTGGGGGCCTTTGTCTTTCTGTGACGATAATAAGGGAATTGAGGAATAACAGAGACACATACTTTAATTCATTGATGCTTAGGGTGCATGTTCTATAGAAATGAACGCAAAGTAGTGGGATGAGGCTAGATGGATACAAAGAGCCAGACAGTGTAAATGAAGCTTGAGCTCTCAAGGAGCATTAGGAAGTAAGAGTGTGGTAAAGACAAGTAGATAAGCATCAAGGTCCCAACCTTGACACACATATTAATCATTTATTTGTAACTCAACTTTCGTCATTCATATCTATCCTGTCAAATAATATTTGAAGTTTGAACACTACGTAGTGTATTTATAGTATGTATTAATTATGTGCATTTATAGTAGTGACAGCAGAGAGCACACTACATGCTGCATATATTAGTGTGTAAGGGCGTTCTTCCTGTGACACAAATGGGTTTGATAGGTTGTAATATTGTAGAGAGAATTCATCAGGAATATGTGTAGGAGACCTGATCTCATGTGTTACATCTTTTCAAATTCTTAAAGAAATGCAAATCTTGTGTAAGAATAGAAGCGAGTCATAACCTTGTAGAGGTTTTTTAATGATATTATAAATGGCGGTGATCACCTCCGATAATAAGCCTTATCCATTAGCTATAAACTGTTCTCCAACCAAGCAAGCAAAGCAATTTATAAAGAAGTACTTATATAATCAGAATTGGATCTTCTTTACTGAATGACAAATACATAAATAGTTGTGTTTCAGTTGGAAACCTACAATTGGCAAATGCAGTAAAACTTACAGTAAGAAAAAGAATAATGTCAATGCATACCTATTTAAGGCTAAGCATTACATTATAGTTGAACATTGTGAGTATGGCAGTCTCCATTCACCTGGCATAGGTGTAAATTCATATCCATTTAAGTTTTATTTCCCTTAAGAAACACAAATAAATCTCTTACAATGCCCCATGATATTTAATATTGTTGCTCATATAAGAGAAAGATGACACGCTTGCCATGTGAACATACTTTTATTCAGTTATAAAGTATACAGACAAAAACTCTTCTCTTTAACATGCCAGTCAGGTGTGAGCCCCAAGCCTCTTTCTCCTCTGTGACCTCTGATGATGAACTATCACTATCAACTCCTGCTGTTGCTCGACCTCCAGATTGTTAACAAGCTAGTGTATCTTACATAGGGTTTTTATTTTTAAAAGTCCTATAACTGTGTCTTCATCAGTTATATAGTGGCCAACAGGTTATTAACCCAGTAATTGAAATGCAAAATGTCCAGTCTTGACTCATAGATGGTTTCCCACATTGCAGATTTTATTTTTGAATGGCCATATCACAACTTGAAACACAATATTATACATGTGCTACTCTTTTACAGTATAATGGTGTGAAAATCCTTTCCTTTTAAAGCATATATGCCACATAGAGTGCATACGTTACTGACTGGTTATTAAAAAAAAAAAACTTCTTGAAGCTGTCTTTTTCTGCAGCGGCTTTTATCAAACCGCATACCCAACACATGGCTATTTCTCTGAGATTATTTCATTAGTTGTAATTGAAAATCCCCCAAAAAAGTTTATTTTATTTAGGTTAATCGCTAAATGATGCATAAATCTTTTTTTTGCACATGAAACTCACTTCAAATAGGACATATTCTATTTTTTTAGCTTTGCTATACTGAAATCATATAGTGAACACTGTCAAACATTCCTCTGCAAAAAAAAATATTGTGAGGAACTAACAAAACAATATTTTAACCAGGCATCTAAATGGATTTAATTTTGATGTGGGCTTTAGAAATTGCTTGCAAAGTGTGTCCTTTCCACCACCTGCCCCATTGCGGAAAAGACAAAGGGAAAAAAATTGCTTTCTGGGTATGGTTTTCCTTTGTCAGTTATAAAAGACCTATAAAATGCATTGTTGATGATGAAATCTATTTCATAAAGTGAAGATCCATTGGAGTATGGCATAACTGCAAATAGATTTTCTTTGAGACTTGACATTGACAAAACTGTAATGTAGTACTTTGTTTTTGCCAACTTATTAAAACAGGAAAAAAAACACACACATATATATATATATATATATATATATATATATATATATATATATATATCACTATTTTATATACCATATCTCTTATCAGTAAGACCAGGAGATGTTAACCCTTTTGTACCTCTTTAAGTACTTCTTTAAGGTAAAATATGTAAAATGCATATCTTAATGAAATTAATGAAAACTCACCATGCTGTAAAACATATATACGCTATGTATTCACGTTTAAAGTTAAAACATACGAGTGTATAAATCTAGAGAAATAAAGTCTCTTATTAGGAAAATCAATAATGATTTCCTAAGTAACTCTTAGGAAAGTAGATTGCACCCTTGTTACTTTGCAGGCCTTGATAGAAATGAAAGCTGTGGATAGATTCTAAATATAAACCTCTTATACTCCAAATTGCCATTGTCACAGACCATGTGGGTATAGGTGGAAGAGTCCTATTTCAATACTCAGTGAAATGCAGCTGTTAACCTAATTTAGCATAGTCTGTCCTTGGGGAGTCAGGAGATTAGTGGACCCACAAGGTCAATAAATGAAGAGACAGCACCGTCTATAACCTTAACAGGATTTTATTTTTTAGCTGGAAAGCTTCCTACATACCCTTTTGGCTGCCCGTGGATGAATAACATAAAGTTAATCTGCTATGAAGGGGGAAACAACTGTGTGACTTATCACAGACTATCACAGTTTTCAGGAAGCACAACACAAAGCCAAAGACAGCACAGAAAGAAGAATTCACAGCTGATCTGAAGCATTGCTGAAGACAATAGGTGAAAACATTGCCACTTTGTTTCCAAACTAGACATCTGTTCATAGAACGCTATGACAGTATCTCAAAGCTCAAACTACAGCGCTTTCTTTATGCTCTCAAAAGCCTTACCCTTTCAATGCCAAATTCCCTTGCAAGAAATAACAAATGGTCCATTCTGTGTTCAAATAAGCAACTTTTTAATAAAGTACTGTTTTAAATGGTGCAAACAAGGCTGTCAGCATCAGCAGGCACGCTGTACCATTCCACCTGCATGCAGATCTATGGGCACAGTCGCAGCCTATATCTGTGTCCTTAGGGACAGCTCAAATAAACTGCAGTGAAGGTCTGATAAAGCTAGGCAGGTGTACACAGATGTCATCAAAATGTAGACTCTGGACAGTTGGGAAACCCGGACAGTTGGTGTCCCCTTATAAGTCATCTGTTTCAATCTAGAGTTTGCAACGAACATTCTCAAAGACGTTCCTCCAGAGGGAATCACGCAGTTAACCCTTTCATTAAAACAGGGAACAACACAGCCTGACATTTTACAGCTGCATCCCCCTGGCACACAAGGTCGGTAAAGGTGCAAGCGAAAGAAGAATTGCAGGCACTTACCTATGCGAATAACGTGTGGCATTCCTTGACAGTCCTGAAGCCAGACGATGTAGCAGAACAAAACTGCCCAGTATTTTAAAACCATACTCCAAAAAGAGAGCCAGTAATGTGTCATTGTTAGAAACAAAATCCCCACGAAGTTTAGTTAATATGGGATTCCCTGGGACTTCCTTGGCGGTTTTAAGATTCCAGTGATAGCCCAAGACAGTCACAGTTGAATGCCTCTGCACTGCACATGTTAGCAGACTATCCCCAAGCCCCAGCAGCTGAAATCAAAGGTTAGGAGATGCTTCTACTAACCACAAAAAAAAGCTTCTTCTTCATTTACATGTGTAGTACTGGTCTCTCCAGTCCCATTCACCTGCTGGAGACTAGATGCTTAGATGCAGTCCTCATTGATGCTATCAACTGGTCCTTAGCAAAGCTGTGGAGTGGAATCCCAGACATAGGAAATCAGGAGCTCCCTGGGGCTTATGGAGAAGGAAAGACAGATGCAGCAAGAGCCATCCTGCAGCTGAAGGAAAAAAAATGTATATTCCTTTCTCTGGCTTCAGAGATTTAGCAGTGAGAGAGAATTGGACTGACAAAAGCAGACACACTCAGGCAGCCTGCCTGCTCCACATGCAAAGCAGCTACCATCTCATGACTGTGATTTGTTCAGTGGGTGAATACAATTCATTGCACTTGTGTGTAGTCTTTAGGAGTGGATGGGTGGACTGCAAATACAAACAACAGGGTAATACTGGATTGCAAATGGTAGCTTGGACCTTCAGAAAATGCGTGTCAGTACTGAATTCATACAGGACAGCTTTCCATGCCCCCTCCCTTTTCCTAGGAAGCTATTTGCTTGAAGTGGGTAAGGTGCCAGCTTCAGTTTGGCACGAATACTGCTTTTTTCTTACAATGCTACCCATGCAGCAAGGAAGGGACTCAAGCTTTGAGGGCACAAGGAAAGGTGTGGTTTCACGATTAGGAAGCTGATAGTTTATCATCAGGACAGGGTTACTAAGTGATCTGTCTCACCATAAATAGCGTCATTAATGTTAATAATGTTCCAATGTCATGTGACAGAAGGGATTGTTTAGGTTATGTGGCCCTCTTTCATCTGCCTACAGAACAAACTAACAAAAGGAATAACTTTAAATACTGTGCATCAAATCACTGCTAAAGGATGATAATTACAAAAGGAAAGCATTAGCAGTCAATTGAAAAAATGACAGCAAAAAATAAAATGTGCAATGCATACATACTGTGCTCTGTAATTTGTTTTAAAACAAATGATGATAGTCATTCCGTTGAAGGTGTAGAAACTAGTTCATTATGATCAGAGACAGTTTTCCCTTGAGAGAAAAGGGAAAAAATAGAAGATTTATGTAGAAGTACAGTTCATTCAGTGGCTATTTTGAAACTTAAAGTGTGTTTTTTTCCTCTTGCTTCTAATAGAGATTCATGCAAAGCAACTGTTTAAAGACTAAAGCCGGTTTTTAAACCTATGTGTCATTTACAAACACTAGCTGCAATTATGATTGTGATAAACAGTAGACACTAGAATACTGGACACATAGTATATGCAAACAGCATCCTTTTTAAGATACATAAATCAAGGTTTGATGCAGCAAAAGGAAAAGCGGATCTCTGGTCAATATAGAAATGTGGATATTGTTTTAAAAACAAGAGCTGTTGAACTCATTAAGTATAACCTGTTAACACATTTACTTACTATCCATGCAAAGCATTTGATAGGCAGTACTGGATCAGACACCCTGCAAAATGTTGTGTTTGTCTTCTTCACTACACCTCATATGACTGGCACCAATATTTAGGTTAGTGCTTGGTTATGACATTATGTATAATGGAAAAATGGTCAAACACAGGAGCAGAAATCCAAATCCGCGAATGACTGGAGATCTGATAGAGACATAGAAAAATAGTATTTACAGATTCCCCCCCCCCCCCAAATTATAATGGGGCTGTATTTTATAGCCATAGCTTTTGTGCTATTTACACCAATGACTCAGAAACATTCAGACACAGCTATACAAGATAATGATGTTCATACATCCCACAGGATCATTGCAAAATCCCCTTTAAACGGCATCCTCACATAAAAATCGACTATTTTGCGCTTACCATATAAGTTGCAATGGTGGCATCCATTTTAAGTTAAAGGACAACACTTGCAATGGGAAAACAATAGGCCAACCCAAACATGTCATACTTACCTGCTCTGTGCAGTGGTTTTGCATAGGGCAGCCCAGATTCTTCTCTTCTCGAGTCCCTCTTTGGCACTCTTAGCCCTTCCCTCCTGTCTAGTGCACCCACAGCAAGCAGCTTGCTATGGGGGCACCCGAGCTGAGCCTCAGCGCCATGTGTCCATTCAGACACAGAGCCATGGTTCGTCCCCGCCCCCTCTCTCCCCTCATTGGCAAACTGACCTTGATTGACAGTACTGGGAGCCAATGGTGCCGCTGCTGTGCCTCAGCCAATCAGGAGGGAGAGTCCCGGACAGCCGAAGCACTCGTGGACATCGCTGGATAGAGATGGGCTCAGGTAAGTATTAGGGGCTGGGGGGCTGTTGCACACAAAAGGCTTTTTACCTTAATGCATAGAATGCATTAAGATAAAAAAAACTTTCTGTCTTTACAACTACTTTAAAGGATAAGTTTGCCTTTAGTAACATGTTATACTGTATGTTACACCCATATTCAGGGTGTAATGTGTAACATATTATAAATGTACCGACCCCAGCAACCCCGTCCCCCAAGTCCCTGTTTTGACAGCAAGATGGGGATCTTCTTCCCCGCTAGGTGTCCCAAACTAGAAAAAGACAGCTGCATGGGGCCAAGTCATTCAATCACAGTTTTATGTCAACTTGTAGTTCTCAATGAACTACCGGACCATTGTTGATCACTCTTGGTAGTTCACCGAGCTTCCTGTTAGAGTGTAAATGCCTGCCCATATTGGAGGTAAGGGCAGATAGATACACAGACAGTCTGCAGGACCATGGCACTGCACTCACGATTTTCTGATTGTTGGTGCACTGCTTTACAGGTCCCTAACAACAAAAAATGGACCTAAATCTAACCTTTAACACTAATTTTATATATACCAACACAACAATTAATAATATCACAGTGCAAACATGCTAATACAATTCATGGCACCAATATGACTAAAAACCTGCGCACCAAAATGAAATGCTTTAGGAAATATAACAGGAACAAAAAATGTTAGATTTATATGGTGAAATCGGTATAAAGATCTACTCTAGCCAAAATGGATTCATTCACAGTGGGAAGTGTGGAAGGGAGTTTACCTCCACCAAGTCTTTACTACTGTTTGGGGCCATGGCAGGTAAACCTCACAAGATTCACAGCATATCTGTGACAATCTAAATGAGACTTTCTGGCAAAGCTATAGAGCAAATTAAATAAGATTTTTCTGTCTTGTTTATTGGTAAAACACTGTATTGCTTTGTTCTCTTGGCCTTGTACTAATTGTATTATGGTAGGTATACTGCATGTCAACAGTTCTAGCAGTTTAGTCAGAATATGGCCTGGATGCAGAAGGCACTTTTCATGATATTAACAGAACTTTAAGAAATCTGAAGGAATTATCTTAAAAATAATTGATTGACAGTAAAGTTCTTGAATTCATATGCTGCCAATAGCATGCAGAAAGTTATAGCTTATCTCTGTCCCTATGCCTTCCTTAACTCAAACCTGTGCTTTTCCCGGGAAAAGCAACAGGTTTCTTCTGTTGCTTCCAAACACACTTAGCAACACACGCCTACCTTTCCTTTGCTTTTCCACCACTTTGTTGAGCCACAGGAATAGAAGAAAATATCTAGCACATCCAAAAATATAGGAGCATATGGTTCACTTCCCTTCCTATCATGTGACAGAGCTGGTACTTGGTGATTGGCCCAGGGCTGTAACACATGGGTAGAGGTAGTCCTCAGCCTTGTGATATTTTTAACTATAGTAACTCAAAGCTTTTACAGAGCTTTCTTGTCTGGCAAATGGTGGCTTAACTGATTGGCAGAGATCGAAAAAATGGTCAGTATGTGCTGTTGGGGGTGGGGGCATTGAAGAAAACGCATTGATTTGCATGGACAAAACTTGAGTTTGCTTCAAGACAAAGCATAAAGGTATGCCGATATCTTAACCTTAAGACTACCAGTGACCAAACAGCAGTTCATTTTGGAAGTATGTTAAGTTTCTTTTATTAAGGTGCTTTGTCCTATCAAATTAAATAAAGGAGATTTGATTTTGCCTTTAGTGTAGCTAACACACCTGCATCCTGCACTTCTCATTAGTGAATAGTTGAACTGCACTCTTTTGAACACTTTTGAAGCTACACAGATGTGTGTTATATAAGTGGTTTAAGGCATACTGGTAAAGCAAGAGTTAAGAGATAAAAAAGAGCAATTAAAGTAATTTCCTCTACCCAGTGTAGACCTGACAGCTTCTGGATGTGGCGTTTTGGCCACTGCAGTGTGAAACTTTTCAATTAAACTGTCAGTTTGGAGAAGAGAGAGATATCCCAACTCAGGCCACATTCCATATCAGCAATGCATGAGGATATAGCTGAAGCACTGATGGGCTGAGACAGCACACAGGGGATCTGAGGGCATCTATTTATATCTATATCACTGTTATATAGTATCATATTAATCACAGATAATGGAGCATTGCATGCTCTGCTTAACTAGTTCCATTTGTGGATTATTAAAAAAAGACACCATATTACAAGACACATTGACAAACATGCAGACCAAAACAGAGATTGTGGTAGATTAAGTGAAAAACAAGCTGTACAGCTGCCACAACTGCCACATAACATTCAGATACTATAGAATATACTTACACCTTTTCAAAGCAGTGGGAACAATACAAGTTGATTCCTGATTGGTTGCTATAGATTATTGCTTTTTGCCTTAGTAAGTAAAAGAACACAATGAGGGTATGTAAAAAAGAAATTATGCTGACTTGAAAAATTAACCCAAGTTGGAGAAAAGCTGGAGAAAAGAAAGAGTAAAGGTGTATTGACAGTAGCAAATATGATGTCAGCTTTATTTTCTAGCTTGTAGTGAAAATATGACACCTGGTAGCACCTGGTAGCTATGAGCATAACCTCCAACATGTTTTTTTAATGAGTGCTATTTTATATTCATAAATGGTATTTTTTTCAGGTCTGTATGCAGGCATACTGTATTAATTCCTACACAAATATACAATACATACCATATACAGTGCATTCAATGTAGAAGCAAATTCCCTTTGGGACTTTTGTGATCTAAAATATTAGCTCTGGATTAAAATGTATCCCCTTTTATGTTCTCCTATCAACTTTCCTCTTCAGATATAATCAGAGTGTTCTGTGGCTGCTAAATTCCATCATTTAAAGATCTAGCCTCTAAAAAATAAAAGAAAGAACGTGTAATCTCCCTTTGTGCTGCTGTAATAAGGCAAAGTAGAGTATATTATGAAACCCAAGCTGCTTTTATTAATATTAAGGAATAGTGCAGTGCAAGAGTGGAAACAATGGCCAAGATATAGTAAACCATGGTAAACAATCAAAAATAATGTCTTAGCTAATTTGACTACAGTAAACAGAAATCATATCTATTGAAGTAGGCTAACTGCATTTGCAGCTCATCATTGTTCTGATTCTGAAGGTAAACACATTTGGGTACTTTTGGTTCCTCACTTTGTAGATTGTCCTTGCTCTTTATACTTATTGCTGAGTAAAGGCTAGATTGCATTCAATTCACAGCAGTTGTAACAATTTCAAGTCACTGTAGTCATATAAGTAAGGGGTTAACTCTGATTGGTTGCTAAGGCTTATTGCACTTTTCACATCATCCTTGCACTTTGGACTGACATTTTAAATAAGCGTAATGGTGAAATATGTTTTTCTGCAAAGATGTGTTTCATCACAACTTTAGGCCTATATTTCTCTTGCAGCATTTTATGAAGAGATTCTACCCTTCCTTCGCATTGTCTATATTTTTTCCTGTACTGCCACTGACAGCCTCTGCCCTTCTGCTGAAGAAGCTACTAATCTGCAGAACATCTTCATAAAATTAGTACTGGTCTTTTCCCATTAACCTGAATTTATGGTTTAAACTACGGAAGAAAGATAAAAAGAGCTTTATCAGCTTGCGTTTTACTTATTTTAATGATTTCAGCTCCTTCCACCTCCTTTTTTGCAATAAAGGGATAGATAATGAGTGTGTCCCATGAACAGTGCCAATTGTAGCTATATTTTAACATTGTGTTCATTGCAGATTACAGATCTGCTCGTGGCCACTTGGGTTTTAAAGGTACCAACAGACCTTAGGTGGCAGTCACATCTTAGGAAAAAGCAAGACCTTTCTTTGACCAAAAGCCTGTCATAGACATGTGTGCTTCAATCTTATGTCTGAAAGTGTGTGATCTGTAGATTCACGCTGATCATTGGACTGAAAAAAGGAAAATTTCCAACAGATCTAAAATTCTGCTCTGATGGTGGTGCCTGGAGCTAAATCACTCATATCCACAAGCATTTGTTACACATTATGAATATAAATATCTTTTTTTTTTACTCTGCAGACACATTGGCACTGTTCTTGTGGTTGGGAAAAAAGATTCACAGATAAAAAAAAATCCAACAAGAAGACCATTTTCTCTGCTAATGAAGCATTGCCAATGTTGCCTTTAACCTTCATGAATAACGCATAGCTATGCAAATCATCATGTGATTCCTTAAATTATTTTTAAAAAATGGATGACGTGATCTAAAGTTTGGAGTACTGGGTACCCTTATGACTGAAAAGAACTTAAATAAACTAAAACTTTATTCACTAACGTTTTAGCGAGTCACAGCCCATCTTTTGACACATACACATACATCTTTGACAGTCACAGGTAGGTAGAGATATCTGCTTGTCCTTGAATAATGCACTTCTGACTTCTCAAAATGCTTATTTTCACCTCCCAGAGAGGTCAAAAAGGCCTGAATTAACTGTGATTATAGGAATCGTTAATGGCCATCTTCGCTAATGTGGATATTTTCAGACAGATTCCCACTGTTCAATGCCAAGATAAGATAACTTGCTGTGGAGAGCTTTCATGACATGCACATTTGCGTGAAAAAATGAGCCTAGCAAGGTTTGATCTTTCTTTAAACAGTGATCAGAAGCCTTTGTGCCTAGATACTGTAAGAGCAATGTGCTGCCATCTGTCTATCTCAAAGGCAAGCTCACTGAGTTCAAAACCTAAATTAAAGGCAGTGGATAATGGTAACCTCATATTTATGGTGGGAGTTGCCACTGCTGATCTATTTTTGGAGTAGTCCGTTGCAGGCCTGCCACCAAAAACCTGCACAATAGGTGTTAGGAGACACCACTAAAGCTTATTCCAAATCACTCAGTAAAGCCTTATTGTAGTTGGGAGATGGGATCAAAATAGACAGCTAAACTGCATTTTTAACCACGCTCTTTAAGCTGCAAAGACAGCTGGACAGGGTTGGGTGCATGCAGCGGCAACAAAGATTTGCAGCAAAAATCATCCCCTTTGTCGTTTTTGGTGGCAGTACTGCCCATACTCATGTAAATGAGGTCCCACCACAACCATAAGCCAAATGCTAGGCTTCCAGTTGTGGCATAGTATTCCCATACAAAAACTGCATTGGCCTCTAAGAAAAAAAAAAAAAAACAGGCATTCAGCAGAATCACTTCCTGAATGCCTGTCAGCCGCCGCACCTGCAATCCTTGCTGAGAGGCAATGCACTGCGGATCGCTCTTCAGAGACTAACATGTGTAAATGAGCCTTAAGTAGTGAAGCAAGGATAAGTATGACAGCCCAGATTTTATGTCCATCCTGATATATTCCTCTTAAGTGAGTAGAGGGTTTAATATCTGAACTAAAAGTCTAGTAATATTCATGTGTATTTCACTGCTGTGATAGCTAAATCTATAGAATGACATCACAATATATCACACACATGAAAACATGGCAGATGCTGAAGTGATATGTTTAAATTCCACAGTGGAAATCGAGGCTTAAGCATTTCTACGCTGCTATATATCATCCTGTATGTATTTACACTGCTATATCAATCTTTGCATGGAATACAGTAGTCAGAAATATAGTGGATATCATTAGTAATATTACTTATTTCATGTCTCATGTGGGACTGCAAATGCATTCACTTTAACACATCCCTGGCAGCTGCGTCTAGAAAGAAAAGATTTGTAAGTCATGACTGCCCTCTACTGAGATAGATACATGTGACTGCTAATGAATAGTGTGCATTATGAAGTACCATTCCCAAGGTGATCGGATAAACAAGCAGCAAAGGATTAGGTTGGATTTCTGTAGTGCATATTTAAGTCTTTTGGTTGTAAAGACTCAGAAATCAGCAGGTCATCATAACCAGAGTGTTTAAGGGAATTTAAATAAGAAAAAAAAAAAAAGATGGTGTTCTGTTATGATTATTCATAAAGGTGATATTTAAGCTCCCTTAAAAGCACAGCGTAGAGGTATGGGGCAGTAATAGAAGCACATTTATAATCAATTATTTAAAGTAATGCTTAGTGGGTTAATAACCTTCTTGGGCCTTGGATCACATGATGCACTGTATTGCGAACAGGCAAATAGCTTCTGCTTGTGATCTCCTGCAAAGACTTATTTATGTGGGTGTATATGGGTGTTCTTTTTAGGGAAGGTCAAGAACAAAAACAGAGCTGCCTATGTAACTTCTGGACACCTTGAGATTTAAAGCAGAACTCCGGGCAGAAATTGTATTACACATTCCATACCTTTAAATAACCTTTAAATAATCTGTTGGTCTTACAGTGCACCGCTCTCTTTCCTGTCAGATATCCAGCCTTCTTTGTTTAGTGAAGAGCCCTCTGCTCCCCTCATATCCTATTCACAAGACTAGTCGCTAATATGCTCTCTATCCCCTAGCCATTGGTCTTGTTCAATCCCCCTGTAGTTTTTTGTAAAGGCAGGGGAGACGTGATCAAGCTCAATGTCGGGACAAGATCATCCAGTGCCCAGGGCAAAGATGTCAAATTGCGCCCATTAGGTGCCAGCTTATAAGGAGGGGAGAGAGAGCACAGGCTGCACCTCCTCCTGACTCTCTCCTCCTCTCCTTGCTGCTTCCAGCTCTGAGCTGACAGACAGTGCCACTGTCACTACTCCTGTCAGCCTTATAATAGAAGGAACTTGTGGCGCCGCCCCCCCCCCCACAACACACGCTGCGCCCAGGGCAGCTGCCCACTGCATTGGGTGGACCCAGGAGTCTTGGACTCCCGGTCTTGTCATTAAATTCAATACATTTTATTGAGTTATTGCATGAAACAAACGTGGAAAATACAGAACACCATCTGTGTCATATGATTTGCAATAGACAGTTAACCTATTACCCTCTCATAGGCAGTGCAGGAAATATCTGTGTTTTTAAGAAGTTGTGGTGTTTAACGGAAACCATCCAGATGCATAACCCATTTATCCTGGGAGATCATGGCGTGGGGTCCTCCAACACTGCAGTGTAGCACACGGATTGGAAGATGGATGGTGGGGGGAGTCACCGTCTCCACCAGACACCCCTTACGGGAACTAGTTGTGTCTCATTTGGGGAGTCGGTCGATCCCACCTACTGAAGTTTCCATAGTGTTTTTTTTGTCCTGTACCAACTGCAGCGTCAGTTTGGATTACCCCAGCCCAAGGTGGGTATTAGAAAAATGTCTGGATTACAGTGTCTAAAAATGCTTATTTAGGCTTAAAAAGTAACTAACCAACATATAACAAGTATATTATTTTACAGCATATAGTTTATTAGTGGCTCTTTTATTTGAGTGTCAGGATCTGATCATGTTAGTGTTTGCCTTCCATCCAGAATACAAGCGTTGATATTGGTTTCCCGGGGGGGGGGGGGGGGGAGTGTGCAGCCTCATTTTCAGGTGGGATTGGTTGATATCTCTGAGGGGTCCGCATCTTTAGGTGGCATTTCCGAACGTGTTGGGACAAGTGTTCGTTTGACCAGTCATTAGTTGGGTGTAATGATCTGAATAGCAGAAAACAATCCATGGGGGACTCCCAATCTTATCCACCCACTGTGTTAAGTATTTGGATGGTCTGGCCACTAACTCCTGGTCTGTCCCACCTCCTATGACCAGAAACTTCACTGGCAGATCAGGATGTGCACAGCTCAGAGAAAGCAAGCCTTATCACATCAGCTTCCCATATTGCACTGTTGAGAAATAATGTGCAATGTACTGTCATAAATTGAGAGCAAAGCAGGGCACAGTGATGTTGGTGGGCATAGTCTGAAGCCGCTGTGTAGCACACTTCAGATCCATTGCACACATGCCCACAGTCCCACCCACACAGACACTATATCCCATGGCATGCTGGGATGTGTAGTCTTAGGGAGCGGTGATGAGCACTGATAGGAAGTGACATCTCTGCTTCTGAGATGCATCCTTCCAGACCCTGGGGATTGAGAAACTTTCAGAAGCAGAATGATGACATTACAGCTTTTAAACAGTGAGTTTTGGACAAAATACGCAGTTTTGATTGATAGAATGTCAATAGTTTTGCCTAACTGACTATACTGCACAAATTTAATCACCATCCCAGAGTCTTTCTTTAATAAAGTGAAACTCTGGCTTCTAGCAGTGCTAGAAAATAAATCCCTCTCCTGTCAGCTGATAAATAATATCCTGCTTATTTTTCTAGGGCAATGATTCTCAACTCCGGTCCTCAGGACCCACCAACAGGCCAGATTTTAAGTATTGCCTTGGGGAGTTGCAGACTAGAATACTGCAATCACTGAGCAGCAAATGATCTCACCTGTGATGTATTTCAGTTATAAATCAAACCTGGCCTGTTAGTGGGTCCCGAGGACCGGAGTTGAGAACCTCTGTTCTAGGGGGTGATTAACTGTTTCCGGATCACCCTATAGCAGTTTTACTGCTACAGGGGGGCACCATGCGCCGGATCACATATGTATACGTAATTTTGGGTAGGGAGCATGCATGTGCATCGCCGTCAGTTCGCTTCCACTGTGATTACACACAGTGTAAGCTGATCGGTGGGTTCACAGTGCCCAATGTCCTCCAGCACCTGCCAATCGTTAGGCAGAGAGCCAGAACTGTGATCTGGTTATGCAAACAAGGCAGATCGCCATTCTGACAGGAGGGAAGGGATGGAATTTGTGTCCTTGCAAAGCAGAGAATAAATTCCATCTCATCCCCTAGTAAAATCAGCACACACAATGTAGTAAAACACTGGCTAGGCACGCAATTAACCCTTTGATCACCCTAGATGGTAACCCCTTCCCAGCCACTATCATTAGTACAGTGACAGTGCATATTTTTTAACACTGATCACTCTATTAGTGTCCAGGGGTGGCCCATCCGTTAAGGGTGCACAGGCGCCGCCCCTCTATCCCCGCCACCCCTTCTATGCTAAATGGATAGATTCATGCATAGCATGAATCTATCCATGGCAAACCCCTAATTCATGCACCCGGCCCCTTTCAGGGTGCATGAATTACAGTGGCGGGGGGGGGTTCTTTGAAGTGCCTGATTAGAGCAATAGGCTCTAATGGGCATCAAAATAGAGTGGACTGCGAGCAAAGAGCATTGTTCTCCCAAGCCAACTCATGTGTGTTACAAAAGCAAATGAATATTTGCTTTTATAACACTGAATGGCCTCTCCGCCCATCAGGAAGCATGGGTATGTTACCGGTCTCCCAATTGTCTGAGAAAACAGGCGATCCTATTGGACACCTTTCTCGGAGGAGGAGGGGGAAGCCGCTGAAGCACACAGAGTGTGCTGTATACTCCTATCTGGTAATGCTGTTGTATACTCCTATCTGGTGATGCTGCTGTATACTCCTATCTGGTGATGCTTCTGTATACCCCTATCCAGTGATGCTGCTGTATACCCCTATCTGGTGATGGTGATGTATACTCCTATCTGGTGATGCTGCTGTATACTCCTATCTGGTGATGCTGTTGTATTCTCGTATCTGGTGATGCTGCTGTATACCCCTATCTGGTGATGCTGCTATATACCCCCATCTGGTGATGCTGCTGTATACCCCTATCTGCTGATGCTGCTATATACCCCCATCTGGTGATGCTGCTGTATACCCCTATCTGCTGATGCTGCTATATACCCCCATCTGGTGATGCTGTATACCCCTATCTGCTGATGCTGTATATACCCTATCTGGTGATGCTGTATATACCCCTATCTGGTGATGCTGTATATCACTATCAGGTGGTGCTGTATACCCTATCTGGTGATGCTGGGCTGTATACTCCTGACACAACTAGTGGAATATATAAGGGGTGGGGCTTGTGAGAAGTGGGAGGGGTCAAAAAGGAAAGGTGGGGTCTGCCCCCCATCCTAAAATTTCAGCAGCCGCTACTGTTAGTGTCTCTGGTTCCCAAAAAAAGGCAAAAGTGTCAGTTAGTGTCAGAATGTCCACTGCAATATTGCAGTCCCACTGTAAATCACTGATCGCCTCCCTTACTAGTAATAAAAAAAATAAATAAAGATATCCCATAATTTGTAGATGCTATAAATTTTGCGTACACCAATCAATATTTTTTTCACCAAACATATGTAGCAGAATACATATTGGCCTAAATTTATGAAGAATTACATTTTTTCTATTTTTTTATTATATATGTTTTATAGCAGAAAGTAAAAAATATTATTTGTCTTTCAAAATTGTCAGTCTTTTTTGTTTATAGCACAAAAAATAAAAAACGCAAAAGGTGATAAATGCCACCAAAAGAAAGCTCTATTTCTGGGAAAAAAAAGGACATACATTTTATTTGGTTACAGCGTTGCATGACCGCGCAATTGTCAGTTAAAGTAATGTAGTGCCATATTGCAAAAAAATGGCCTGGTCATGAAGTGGGGTAAATCTTCCGGACATCAAGTGGTTGGAGTATAACATACCCTACTCCACTGTCGGTAGTCTGCTCCTCTTTTCTCCAGTGCCAGAATGTGGGCTGATATTCCAATATTATCATTTACAATGGAAGAGCAGCAATGGCCAATTGTCCTATCTGATGCCTTCCGTGAAATAGGCAGTGACAAGACCCATCAAAGTCAGGTTTCAAGGAGGACTTTGCGGGACCAGTTGTCACGACCTGAACCAGTGAGGAGGAAGACTGCAGGACCATGTATTAAGGTTAAATAATTTTCTAGCAATAAATATCTAGATAAATAATATGTTCGCCATGTGCTTGTGGGAAGGGGAGGGCATGTTCTTTTTTTAACACACTCTCAAGGTAGGCTTTAACTAAATCAGCAACAAAAGTAGTAACATTTTCACATGAAAAAACAGACTGTCACTTTTTCTGCAAAGGCTTGTGGCCCCTGCACCAACAATGCCGGTAGGCAAGCAAAGGTTTGTGAAAGGTTTGCAAATGATTTACTATGAGTCCTTGAAATTATTTCACTTCAAACATGAGCACAATTAGAAAATGGTCAACAGCCAGGTTTATATTGTTTCATTGCTAGTTTAGAGCAGTAGAAGGAAGAATTTATGTACCAAGCTATTATCCTTGAATACCTTTGTTGCGTATCTGTTCTGTCCTACTGCCCAGTTCTGAACTGCCTTTCTGTGTAATCATCTTGTCAAGCCTCTCTCAATCAGCAGGCAGGGGTTTAAAAGCTGATGCAAACTCTAACTGGATGATATTAAGTTTTCTAAATAAATTGTATCATAAAAAATTGCCATATTTCCATCTTTATTTTAATCTCAATGCTGCTAATTATCTCCAACCTCTTTGCAGCCACTTCTACCTACATGCACTCCCTCCCGGGAAGGCTGCAAATCATTGTTTAGAGGTTTCTCCATCGGGACAGTAATGGGTCATGCTCTGAATGTTGACATGGCTGCTTGTAATCTTCATTGGGAGTGCAGGTGACTGGGTGACAATGCATGACAGCAATTGCGAGACAGGGACAGAGCATGATCACTTAATAACAGGAAATGCCTGAACAAGGACACTTATGTCTTGATAACCAGCCTTTATTTTATTGAAAACTGTTGATTTAAAAATAATGTAAATTACTTTTGAAATTACATAAATAATGAAGACTAGATGAGATTTTAGCAATTCACACCTACTTTAAAGCTTGTGCTCACCCCTGAACACAATGCTTGGTCCCTTCTACCAGCTCAGAAAGATGCTTGGCCAAGCTGACTTGCTTTTCACAAGCAGCCAAGAGTAAAGTTATGGGTCAGATTAAAAATGCAATTGAACACATAAAACTCTGGTTCTGGTGGACACAATGGAGAAGGGATCCAAATCCCCCTGATTAAACGTGGCTAAAAATCACATTACTTTAATGTAGCACCCTTCTAGATGCTAGGATTAGTTAGAATTGAGTTCTGGCAAACAGTGTTCAGTGGAGCTGGGTGTGTTTTTTGTAGGTACATTTAGCTTGCCTCACTGTAACCAGTGTGGCTGTAATTATTGTGCTAGGTATATTTGCTTGTGCTCACTGTAGCCAGTGCAGCTGATTAATTAGGTCAGTTCTTAGCTGCTGTCAGTCTGATAGCTCCCTCTGCTTTCCAGAGAGCTCTGAGAAATCTCTGGATCATAGGAGTGGAGCTATGTAGATTGCAGTATGAATATTTATACAGCCCTGGCCAACCCCAGGGTGCAGTGCCCTGAAGACTCCTGGAAGTCTGTATATATTCTTTGGAACACTGAGCTTTTCCTGCATAGGATCAATCCAGCCTGGAAATTTGCTGCTGGCCATGAGCTTGCTGTTCATGAGGCCTCAGGTGGGCGACATGAGGGCCTGCATGCTGAAGCTACAGAGAGCTGACTGATGGGCTGTCTGCTAAAGATGTAGTCTGTTATCACTGGAGAAAGTTGGAAGGAAGCAACCAATTGTCCCTGGACATTATATGAGTACAGACTGCTTTGAGAGATCTTAGAGACTTTTGGGCTACTGCCATCCCTCCCGTGCTAGAGAGTCAGCTGTGTGTTTGTCTAAAGGGAACATCGGCTGAAGTTCTGAAGAGCTTAGTCTATCTAGTTCTCTGTGAATGGGTTCTGCTGTGGTGATCTAAAGAAGCTAGTGTGCTTTTAACTGCTTCTATTACAAGCCAAGTCCACAGTTTGCTATATGGGGGAAAGGGTGGTTGAAGGGAGAGGTGGGAGGGGGTTTTGCCCAGAGATGGGCTTTAATCTTTTTTTTTTTTTTACACCCAGAAAACTGCTTTTCTACACTGGAAATTCGAACTCACCCTCTCGTGCATTTTCTTAGATTCAGTTAGAATTATACATCCTTCCCAAAGTTAAAACGAATATACTATGAGAAGAATTATTTTTGCTTCCATTGGTTTCTTGTTTTATCAATAAAAAAACTAAAATAAACACAATTTAAAAAGTGTTGAAGCTGTAAAATTATTGCCCTTTTTTGGCATTATAATTAGATGAATTTTGGTGGTTGGTCAACTTTTGGGTAGTTGTTAATTACTTGCCATCACACGTGCTATTCCCTATGGGTTGAAAATAGTTGACTGAGGCTGACTGAAAAGTGCCACCTTTATGTTCAGATTTAAAGGCAGCAAGGAGCAATGTGGCATGCCGGCTGACATGGGAGAACAGTTTAAATGATTCCAGTACTATCCATAGAAATAACTAAGCTTCCTGTGCCATTTCATTGAATGGTGTGCACCACATTAACTAAGCAGAAAGACATGTTTCAGGTATCTGCATCCAACCCATGCTGGTTTCTGTTTCAGAGGCTAGTGCAAATCTGCACCTAATTAAAAGAGGGAATGCATCAGTTTTCCATATAGAAAATTGCCACAGATTCCCACGATGCTACGCACCTAGTGGTGGAGTCTGATTTATGCAGGGAGTGACTTCACTTACGACCCTGATTCGGGAACCCCTGGTAGAGCAGACAGGTGGTTCGGGAGTGCAGGATGGTACGAGGGCTGGATTGGGTCACTGATGGGAGCGTGAGGGGTCTTTCCAAGGCTCGTGCTGAGATGGCAGGTTTTTGGCTCCCTTCTTGCCAAACATGTCCAAAAAGTTGTGATACACTGAGGGGACAGATTGGTGGATGTCAGGGTCTGAATCGGAATCCAGGTATAGCAAGGTGGGGGCACTTCTTCGATCTGCTTCAGGCAGTGGTGGTGACAATAAGTAGACAGGAATTTGATATCCCCGGTGACCCATGCTGGGGCTGTGTGCCCAAAGCCCGGGTGGGCCGAGGATGATGGGGAAGAGAGGAGATGCAATGGCATCCAAGAGAAGCAGTTTCTGATATCCATCCACCATCTCAGCAGGTAAAGGAAGGGTCTTTTGTGTAACCGTGCCAGATTTAATGATGGACCCATCAGCTAGGCGGATGACCATCTTGTGAGCCTTGGGTCAGAGAGGGAACTGGTGCAGGGCTGCAAATGTTTGATCCACAAAGCAGCTGCACACTCTGGAGTCAATAATTGCTGGGACCAGGATAGTCCCTCCGGGAAGCTGCATAGAAATGGAGAGAACAAGATGAGAGGCGTTACTGGGTGTAGCAGGTACTTAATTTATGGTAGTTGGAGGACATTTACCGAGCTGATCAAGGCAAGACCTCACTACGTGCCCCGGTTCCCCACAGTAGAGACACCGGTTGTGGACCTGGCGTCATTGTCTTTCTTCACTGGTAAGTAGAGTTGAGCGAACACCTGAATGTTCGGGTTCGGCGGATCCAGCCGAACTTCTCGAAAAAGTATGGGTTCGTTACCGAACTTGACCCGAACTTGGCCCAGAAGCCCGAACCCCATTGAAGTCAATGGGGACCCGAACTTTTCGGCACAAAAATGGCTGTAAAAAAGTCCTGGCAAGTGCTAGAGGGCTGCAAAGGGAAGTAAAATGGGGGTAAGAGTAGGACAAGTGCCCTACAAAAAAATGGGGATGGGGAAAATAACTTAAAATCAAATAAAAAAAAATGGGAAGGGGGGTGGATGTGGAGTAGGAGCCTAGAGGTTGATTAGGCCATGACCATGGCGGTGTAGGTGGAAGTGGCGGTGGTGGAGGAGGAGGTGAAGGTGGATGTGGCGGTACCAGTACCGGATTAGTTGGAGATCCGAGGATGAGGTGTAGGTGGGGGGAAGGGTAAAAAAAAATAAACTAAAATTCAATAAAAGGGGTAGGGGTAAAAAAACATCCCGTGAACAGGATGAGAATGGGGGTAAAATGAAGGGAAACGTCGGGAGATCGTGAACGGTCCTGAAAAAATGTCGGTAAAAACACGGCTTTTCAAGCCCAGGGGTAACTGAAGTTACCCCAAGCCCGAAGACCCGGTTCAAGCCCAGTTCAAGCCATTGCTTGGGTATGAAAAAGCTCTTCAAGCCGACCTAGGCGGCTTGGGCTTGTAAGTCCACAAGCGAGTTGAGATGAATGGTCACTTCTTTCTGTTACTGCGGTCCAGGTGTTGGCCACAGAGATGACACCCC
>BLSH010277349.1:473075-486731 GCA_018402905.1 Glandirana rugosa
GTGTATGTCTCCGAGTTGTACGTCCCTCGCGGTAGTCCGTTAGATCCTCTTATTTAATGTGTATATTAAAGAACTGATGGAGAACGTTAAAACTTCCAGGACCTCGTGGTCCTGTTACCGTTGGGGTGTTTACTTTCCAAAATGGGGTCATTTTTTGCGCGTTTCCATTGTCCTGGTGCTCCAGGACCTTCAAAATTGCAAGAGGTAGTCAAGAAATTATATGTGTAATTTATTCTCCTAGATTGCCTGATGGCGCTCCCTGCATGTTGAGCCTCTGTATGTGGACAGGCTGTGAAAATGTCCCAAACATGTGGTATCGCCATACTCAGGAGGAGTAGTAGAATGTGTTTTGGGGTGTAATTTGTGGTATGCATATGCTGGGTGTGAGAAATAACCTGTTAACATATGACAATTTTGTGAAAAAAAAAAGAAAAAAAAAATCTTCATATTGCAAAGAATTGTGGGAAAAAATTACAACTTCAAAAAATTCACCATGCCTCTTACTAAATACTTTGGACTGTCTACTTTAGAAAAAGGGGTCATTTGGGGGGTATTTGTACTTTCCTGGCTTGTTAGGGTCTCAAGAAATGAGCTAGGCCGTCAGTACATCAGGTGTGATCAATATTCAGAGATTGGCACCATAGCTTGTAGACTCTATAACTTACACAAGGACCAAATAATATACACTAATTTGTTTTTTTTACCAAAGATATGTAGCAGTATAAATTTTGGCCAAAATGTATGAAGAAAAATTACTAATTTGCAAAATTTTATAATAGAAACTAAGAAAAATTATTTTTTTTACAAAATTCTTGGTCTTTTTTTAATTATAGCGCAAAAAATAAAAAACCCAGCGGTAAATAAATACCGCCAAAGGAAAGCTCTATTTGTGTGAAAAAAAGGATGCAAATTTCATATGGGTACAGTGTTGCATGACTGAGTAACTGTCATTCAAAGTGTGAGAGCACTGAAAGCTGAAAATTGGTCTGCTTGTTAAGGGGTTTAAGTGCCCAGTGGTAAAGTGGTTAAAAAGGTTAAAGAAAAATAACAAGATTTGACTCTTTTTTAACTTCAGTGTGGTTTGAGTTTTATGTTAAAGGTTTATGGATTTCAATGGTACTCCTAATTTGTTGCAAATACCGTAGAAATTTGGAATAAGCAAGGGCTAGTCAATCATTGAATATTTTATTATATAATAGCTTTATATTATCATGCACATTTCTCATCCTGTACATACATATATGAAAAAATAACAATAGTTAATGGAAGAATGATATTATAACATATTCTATGCTAGTACCTCACTTTTACAACTTACTTATCCTCATCCAGCAAATAGTGAGTTACATAATCTTATTTACAAATTTCCTGTCCAGCTTTCCAGGCCTTTTTAAAGCCATTCAAAATGTGGCAATTTTTTAGTAAAACATTTTCAAATAACCCAGTGATCCCTTTCAATGGGAGGACATGGCAAAAACATGGCAAAACATGGCAATAACCAGGACATTTTCAACTTTCAGAATTGGTTATTTGCATATATAACTAAAGGTCCCTACTGACATGTACTCTAGTAAAGTGGCCCCTACATCTTGAGAATTACCACTACTATGTTGATGATGCCCATTATACCAAAACTGCACTAGTGTCCACCAGTAGGTTTTCTGGTTCAGTGAAGGCTGAATGGTTGATGTATACATCTAGTGGGTGAGGTATGAACTTCTAGTCTATCATACCAAAACATGGTATTACCTAGACGTTCTTTTACCATTTGGAGTGTACAGGACTCCGGGGATGTGTCCTAGAAGGCAGGTATATTCCACCCGATATTGGAGCCATGGTCCCTTTAAGAAGGACGATTGCAGAGCCTCAAACCCAGATCGCTAGGACTTCGGTACCTATGAGGTTAAGACCCGGGGGAGGGAGGTCTAAAAGGCAGCAGAGACCCAGTGCACCTGTGTCAAGGAAGTGAGAGAGAGAGAGAGCTTCACAAGCTGGACAGCAAGCGTGAGCTCTCTGTATCAACTGAGACACAGGCTGCTGAACCCCTCTGTCTGGCCGGAATGACACCCTGACTCTGGAGGAACCTAAGCGAGCTGTGGGACCGAAACTAGTGGTGAGCCTGCTGTTTTTAGTTATCAATGCCAGGATGCTGGACTATGTATTTACTTTTGCTGAGGAAAGCTGTCATTTGATTTTGGTTGCATGAAATAAATGGACTGTTTGCTTCAATAAACTGGCTGGCGGTCATTACGGAGCTACCCCCAGGTTACAGGAGATATATATCCAAGAAGACATTGCCTTAAACTCTCCCTATTGACATTATATTCTCTAATTAAATTAATTGTAAACATTTGCATTTTCAGAATTCCTTTATGGATCTTATTATCTACATAATAACGACAGAAATGTCTTGCAATGAGTATCATCAACCTCAAATTATTTACTACTGTGTTCCTATTAAGCAGGCAACCATAGAAATAGGCAGCTGGTGATATTTTTTCTAAGTCAAGCATTTCCATGATAGATTTCCCAAATGTCAGAGCATTTCATAAAGTATCATAAAATTGCAGTGTGTTCCAGGCATTAACAGCAAAACATGCACAAACAAGTGTGCTATGTGGAAGGATTGTATCTGAGGGACCATATGCTATTGTAAGCTGACTAATGAAAGAGACAAAAATGTCGACTCTTCTAGGCCATTCCCATTCTCTCATAGTTCAAAACAAATTGTTACTTTACAGAACTGGGATTTCTTTAAAGCTGAACTCCAGGCAGATATAAAACACACAAATAAATACCCCCATGTATTCATTAATATATCGTTTTCTTTTTTTTTCTAAATGTATTAATATAAGTATCTGAATTTAATATGAACTTCTTGCATCACAGAAAACATGGTGTCATCTATTTAACTGTGCTGTGTGCTGGGTCTTCATAAATCACAGGATTAAAACTTCCATATACAGCAGGTAAAATAAGTGTTGAACTCGTCACCAGTTTTCTAGGTAAACATATTCCTAAAGGTGCTATTGACATGAAATTTTAACCACATGTCAGTAAAACCCATGCAATCCATACATACAAAGAAACCAAAACAAATACGTTCAGAAATTAAGTTATGTGTAATAAAATGAAATGAGACAGTGAAAAAGTATTGAACACATGAAGAAAGGGAGGTGCAAAAAGGCATGGAAAGCCAAGACACCAGCTGAAATCTATCAGTAATTAGAAAGCAATCCTGCCCCTTGTCAGTACAAATTATTATCAGCTGGTTCAGTCTCAACTGATGGCCTATAAAAAGGTGTCTCATTACCAAAGTGTCACACAAGAAACATCTCATGATGGGTAAAAGCAAAGAGCTCTCACAAGACCTTTGAAGCCTTATTGTTGCAAAACATCCTGATGGCATTGGTTACAGAAGGATTTCTAAACTTTTGGCCATAATCCGGAAGTGGAAAGAACATAATTTCACCATAAACTGGCTACGACCAGTTGCTCCTCACAGGATTTCTGACAGAGGAGTGAAAAGAATTATCAGAAGAGTTGTCCACGAGCCAAGGACCACTTGCGGAGAGCTTCAGAAAGACCTGGAATTAGCAGGTAGAATTGTTTCAAAGAAAACAATAAGTAATGCCATAGCCTGTATGCACGCTTACCACGCAGAACTCCATTGCTGAAGAAAATGCATGTTTAAGCTTGTTTAAAGTTTGCTGCACAATATTTAAACAAGCCTGTGAAATACTGGGAGAATATAGTCTGATCAGATGAGACCAAAATTGAACTCTTTGGATGCTATAATACACACCATGTTTGGAGGCACATCACCCCAAAAACACAATTCCAACAGTGAAGTTGGAGGTGGGAACATCATGGTGTGGGGCTGTTTTTTTAGGATACAGTACTGGAAAATTTCACATCACTGAATGAAGGATGTGTCCCTTCTGTGGCTATTCTCACTCTCTCTTTATCCTAGCGATCATTGGTTTCATCAGAATAGGAATATAGGGAAAGTCTTCCAGTGGGGGCAGTTATTGTGGTGACAACTGTCTAATAGTGAATTTCTCCCTCTTGGGGAGATTTGTTCTCATCTTACTGATGTGTCTATATGTCCCAAAAATTTTTTTTTTGGCGATGTCTTTGTTCCACAAATTAAAATTTTAGGTTTTGCAGTCTATCCTTAGGTATTATATTTTCTTTTGTGGCAGATAGAACTTCAATTTGTTATCAAATTTGGATAAAAAATACATTTTCCTGGAAGTTTTACATTTTACATTACATGTCACATACACAAAATATAATCAACAAAGTCTGCTGATTAAAATGCTACATTATTGTGATTTTTATAAAATTCAGCAGAATGATAAAGATCAAAGCAAAAGCATTTGTTTTACTTTAGGAAAGCTTTATTCCCCTTTCAAAGCTACATTGCAATGCATGCAGGGGGAAAAACGTTTGCATTAATTATATGAGTGTTTTAATGCTTGCTCTGTGAAAACATTTTTTTTTTATTTCACTCTTTTATTCATGGGGGTCTTGATTAGGTCAGTGGAGACCATGTCCAGACCCCCACTTCAGCTACAGAGTAGATCACTTCTAATAGTGATTTATTGCTGGCTGCAATCAGCCAGGCACCTTTGATGTAAACACCGTTAGAACTGTTGTGAATAAATAGATATAGTTTCATCACTTGGAAATGTGTATCTTTAAGACTGACTAATCCCCAGAAATAGCGATTCCTTCTTCCCTTATACGACTGGGGTAATAAAATTTGAAACCAGCAAATATCAACTGACTTTCCAAGGTGAGAATATACATATATGTAGAAGAAACCTTGGGTGATGTTTACCAAAACTAAAAAATCTTCAATATACCCCAGTACTCAGACAGGGAGGAGGGTCCACATACTCGGGCCAGTTTAAAACTTGAATTTCCATCTAGAATATTTTAACAACTGAATATGAAGGGAAAAAAGAGACATATATATATATATATATATATCAAACATAATTTAAAATATGTGACACTGTGCAACGGACATCCAACAAGAATATTAGCATGTTTATTAATGTACAATCTCCATAGTCCATAATATGCTAAGATGAAACTATGGAGTTTTTATTCATGTATTGATTAGTACATTTTAATAAGATCCACACCATCTCCGCATATATATCCCCTGAAATGAGTTCAGTCATGATTTTATTGTCTACTGGCATAATAGTAATAATGTCATTATGTAGTATGTATTAATCTGATTAGAATTATCCTACATGCAGAATTAGTTCAAGTATACAAATTATTATGTTTAGATATATACTATACATATATATATATATACACACACACACACACACACACACACACACAGTATATCCATATAGTTCTTTTCTTTAACCTAGATATATAGTATAAATGATCATAATATATAGATAATATATAGATAAAACACCTCTTCATAATCACTATGATCATATTTGAAATAGTGCTGTATCAGAAATGTATGCTTCTGGGCTAGGCTTATTGAAATTTTTATGAGCTTATTGTTCAGAATGGTATATAGGACCAGGATAGAAAGCCATTAGGGAACTCCAGACACTTATTCATGCACACATAATCTATACAAAACCCTAAACTCTTCATCCATTAGACTTCATCTGTTCCACTCCACCATAGTATTTATAAATTCTTTCATTTTCTGTTATATTCCTCTCTATTGTATTCTATCTTTTCCCATTCTATTCCTCCACTTTCCATTCCACCCCATTCTCATTGAAAATTGGAAAACTATTTGAATTTGAAAACTGTTCAAATTCAAAAACAATTCGAATTTGAAAATGATTCAAATTCGAAAACTATTCAAAACTGATTTGAAAACTTCTCAACTCTATTTTAAAAGGAATAAACAAAACAATTTTCGAAAACTGACTAAAACGAATGAAACAAATCTAACTAATCACATTTATTTAGATAACGAATCGAAACAAAACAATTTTTTTTGCTCTGCATGTCTAAAATGAAGGCAGGCAATACAGTTACATTACAATTTGGTACAAGAGGAATCAGAGGGCCCTGCTCATTAGAGCTTACAATCTATGAGGTAGGGTCAATTAATACGAAAAGTAATAGCTGTGGGGAATAAGCTGATGTAGAAAGTAAAACAGTGTATTAGTTAAAAGCAGGATAGGCTTCTTTAACCACTTCAATACTATGCACTTAGAACACTTTCCTACCAGACCAATGTTCACCTTTCAGTGCTGTTGCGCTTTGAATGACAACTGTGTGGGCGTGCGGCGCTGTACCCAAACAAGTTTTTTTTTATCATTTTATTCCCACAAAATAGAGCTTTCTTTTCGTGGTATTTGATCACATCTGTGGTTTTTATTTTTTGCGCTACAAAAAAAAAAAAAAATAAGTACATTTTCTTCATCACTGATGGGCACTGATGAGGCAGTACTGATTGGCACGGATGAGGTGGCACTGACGGGCATTGATGATGAGGCACTTATATGCAGCAATGATGGGCACAGATAGGCAGCACTGATAAGCAGCACTGATGGGCACTGATAGGTGACACTGATATGCAGCACTGACATGCACTGGTATGCAGCACTGATGGACACTTATAAGCAGCACTGATGGGCACTCATAGGCGGCACTGATTGGCACTCATAGGTGGCACTGATGGGCACTGACAGGTGGCACTGGTAGGGGCACTGGTGGGCAGATGCACTGATAGGGGCCATTTCCCTAATGGTCTAGGGTGGCATCTGAAGGTGGCACTGAGTGCCATCCATATTGGACACTGTGCCTCTTACCTGGTGGTCTAGGGTGGTCTCCCTGGTGGTCCCTGGTCGGCTCCCTGGTGGTCCTGCGTGGGCACATTCCTGGGGGTCCCTGGGCAGGCTCCCTGGTGGTCTAGGGTTGCGATCTGAAAGGGGGCTGCGCTGATAAACCACAGACCCCTCTGTCAGGAGAGCAGCCGATCGGCTCTCCACTGCTCAGGTCTGCAGACCCGAGTACAGCAAAAGCCGATAAACAGCTTTCCTGTTTACACTGTGACCAGACGTGATTGGTTACGGCTAATCACATGGTAAAGTGCTTCCAATGGAAGCGCTTTACTGAGATCGGTAATGCAGCGGGTCAGACTGACCCACCGCACCACCGATCACCATGATGCGTGCCCCCCGGTAGGGAGTTCCAAAGGATTGGAGAAGCTCTGGAGAAATCCTGGAGGAAAGCATGGGAGGAGGTGACAAGGGAGCTAGAGAGCAGGAGGTCTTGGGAGGACCGAAGAGAGTGGCTTGGTTAGTATTTTGAGACTAGATTAGTGATGTAGCTGGGGGCAGAGTTGTGGATGGCTTTGTAAATTATTGTTAGTACTTTGAATTTTATTTGTTGGGTGAGTGGAAGCCAATGGAGGGATTGGCAGAGAGGGATGGAGGACACTGAATGGTTGGTAAGGTGGATGAGTCTTGCAGCAGCATTCATTATGGACTTAAGGGGGATAGTGTATGTAACGGTAATCCAATGAGGAGAGAGTTGCCGTAGTCGAGGTGAGGGATAACCAGAGAATGAATTAGAAGCTTGGTGGTGTCATTGGTTAAAAAGGGGCATATTCTAGAGATGTTGCGGAGGCTAAGGCAGCATGATTTGGACAGGGATTGAATGTGGCCCTGAAAGGACATTTCAGAGTCTAGGATTACCCCTGGCATGTGGGGTGGACTAATAGTTGTGCCATTGATCTTAACAGAGAAGTCAGGGGAAGGGGCATGAGGGGGAGGAAATATCATGAGCTCAGTTTTAGATAGATTCAGTTTGAGGAAGTGTTGTGACATCCAGGCTGATATATCTGTTAGTAAAGCAATGATTGAGAGAAACTGATGGGGTGAGCTAAGGGGTAGAGAGATAGATTTTGGTGTCATTGGCATATAAATGGCAGCGGAAGCCATGGGAGGACGTGTAGATCAAGAATAGTAGGGGTTCAAGGACAGAGCCTTGGGGGACCACAGCGGTAAGAGGAGTTGGAGAGGAGGAAGTCGAGTTTTAAGTGACACTGAAGGGGCAGTGAGATAGGAACCAATGGAGACCACAGCTATGGAGACCAAGCAAATTGAGTTTTTTGAGGAGAAGGGGGTGATCAATTGTATTAAAGGCAGCGGAGAGGTCCAGAAGAAAGAGTACGGAATAATGACCATTGGTTTTAATTGTTAGTAATTTATTTGTAAGCAATTTCTGTGAAGTGCTGTGGACGAAATCCAGACTGAAGGGGATCAAGGTTATTCTCAGTGAGTTGGTTGTTCATTCGGTTGTAGACTAAATGTTCAAGGAGTTTGAAGGCAAAAGTGAGTACGGAGATGGATCTTAGGTTGTTAAGATTGGTGGGGTCCAGTGAAACCTTTTTTGGTATGGGAGTAACTAGTGCATGTTTTAGAGGGATGGTGAAGATGTCAGTAGAGAGGGAGAGATTGAAGATACAGTATGAGTTAAAGAGTGTAGGGTCAGAGGGTGACCGTAGTATTTGAGAAAGAACAGGGTCCAGAGGGCAGGAGGTTAGGTGGGCATTAGAAAAAAGTAAAACTGACAATTGTCTGATATATATATATATATTTTGTCCACGGGGAGAATTGTATCTTTTCATTTTATTCATATACCTAACAATATACATTAGCGAGTGTTGCATACAATCTGGTTATTTTATGTATGATTGTTGTCTATGTCCATCCACAAATCTAACTATTTATTGTGAATACATGTCTAGTGAATAAATATTAATTTTATTTCCATATTTAGTCTGTATTCATATCCATTGATTTGGGTTTTTAAAGATTTCTGCTTTGGTGTAAAAAATGACTCAACATAATAATTCAGGCAATTCCAGACGCAAACACATAACAACACATTTCTAATGCGTGCTCCTATGGAGCAGTCTGAAGATCTATCAGAAGTCCAGGTGCTTATCGTTTCAGCTCTTGGGCTTAAATAACTTAGATAATATCTTAGAGAGACAGTGGTTCCAGCACCAGTCTTGACAGGAGTCCCCTAAGCTGCTGAGACTGGTTGCCATTTTAAAACAGCACTGGAGACAAACAGCTGCTATATCAGCCCTATTTTAAAATGGCAGCTGGGACTCAATTGATTAATAGTGCATCAGGATTTACATGGTTTCTGAGGGTTACAGAAGCTTACTGAAATGTGTTTATATTCCTTTTCACATGTTTCGTTTAAACAATATATATTTGTACAACAAATTTTAATAAAACAGTTACTTCTTGGTGTATATTGACTGCACCCTGAAAAAATACAGTGGCAGCTGCCACTGACTTGGCTTTATTTATCAACAACATTGTGTGAACCCCATGTCAGCATTGATGGTAAAATCTGAGGCTTATTTCAACAAAATTTCAGCATAGGTAATCAGTCATTTCTTTGCAAAATTAAGTTTGTCAAAATGACCCCGCCCATAGTTACTCTTGAAATGTGCGATTTTCCTAACCCTTTTGGAAAGGAGGTAATTTCTTTGTTTTGTGCTGACAAGTCCTAACTTGTTGCTCTGTCCCACTTCAAGAAAGTTTCTGGAAAGGTGTCAGTTCTTATGTAAGTAACTTGGGAATGTCACTTTCCTTGCTGCTCTCTGACTTACTTCACTACATTTTCTGGAAAGGTAAACACACAGAATACATAAGACACTGGGGGCTCGATTTACCAAACGTGGAGAGTGCAAAATCTGGTGGAGTGCTACATTGAAATCAGCTTCCAGGTTTTTTTGTAAAAGCTTAATTGAACAAGCTAAAGTTAGAAGCTGATTGGCTACCATGCACAGCTGCACCAGATTTTGCACTTTCTAGTTTTAGTAAATCAACCCCTGTGTGCTATATGCCCACATCCTTAAAAGTCAGTATACACAGAGAACTGATACATATCCATGGAGTTTTTGAAGGACATATAGAAAAAAGCAAAAACACTGATATAAAAATATATAAGGAAGAGAGGACCAAGGGAATCAGGGGGAATTGCTGTTGGGATTATAACGGTGCTTTTGATTCAATTCACAACTGACAATCTGATAAAATCATATTTTTTTATTAATATACATTAAAAACAGGATTTTAGAAAAAGTAAATACAGATCCCAATCCGACTGATTACAATCCACATTAAAATGTAATACAAGAGGTACACAATTCTAGTGATGGCAATACGGTATGATGGTCCATATCCTACATGTTTCGCCCAGTTATGGCTTCATCAGGGATTTTGGTGGGCCACCATATGGGTACTCAATGCTATATAATAACAAATAATACAGAATAAGAGAGAGAAGCAGGTAAATAACTCATAATGATTCAAGGTAAAGATTTAATGAGGTATAGTATTTCAAATTTAGAATTTAGAGTAGTTGCATTCACCTCCCACAGCTTGGTTCAATTGTCAGGACCAGGCACAAATCAGGTTCCTCACCACAGCACACGTCACACCAGGGAGGGGGGGCGCTGCATGCCCACAGATGACCAAATATAGCCAGCTAAATATTTGAGAAATGTGCGTAGTAAATATCTGAATAAAACAAACGAACAAGGAATATAGAAATGGTAACTAATCCATACATTGCCAATATACGGCACTTTATAAGCCACAATAAGCGGGATCACAAATTGTCCCTTCGTATGTTGATTACAACACTTACTAATATAACTGTCATATGTTGGTTGAACCACTAGAGGTCACTCCATATAGATAAGTCACCATAAGCCACAATAGTTGGAAAAATCGAGGCAGTATTAACTAGAAAAGAAAAAATGGTATAGATTTAAATTTAGAGAAACAAACATAAGCGGCTTGCAGCAAAATCAGTAACCCTACAGGAGATCAAAAAACCAAGAGGATGCAAAATACCAGGTGCAAACTTTATTATTAGTGTGCAAAACTACAGTTTCATAGTGCAATTTAAGTTTCATTTGTTTGCCCTGTATGCTTTAAATAAAGAAGGGCAAGGGAATCAGCTGTGTGTCAGCCAAACTAAGGACAAAAAAGCCTATCGCCAAATTGCATGGTCCAAAGAAAAAAGAAACTTAAATCAAAATGAGTTTAGGATAAAAACAATATTTCACCTTAATTTCAGAGCGTCTCAAACTCCTCCTGCGGTCTCAGTGCAGCCAAGCTGGAACACTGAATGAATGGCCGACCTATAAGGCCGTCTGCTCACGTCGTCATGTGACGTCACCGACGCAAGCCCGGGAATACTACAGGAGCCACCGCGCCTGCGCCAGCCCAGCACGGCCACTGCACGGACCACAACTCCCATAAGGGCCTCAAAGGAGGACGTCTCGGGGAGAGGGAGGGGCGCATGATGGATTTGTATGCGTCTCCACTCCCATCCCCCAAGACCATGGAGAAGCCTGTCATGCCACGAGCCGGCGGCTTCTGGGGCACCTCTAATGGAAGACAGAGGCGCCCTTACCCGTGTGGACAGGCAAACACCCCCAACAACCCCGGAACATGAGCAGTCAACCAGGGACACCCAAAACGATCATGGAAACAACAACAAACACGCTTCAGGGCACAATATTTATCAAATATCTTAGGCAAACGCAAATCTCTATACAATCACGAAATACAAATAAATGTAAATCAAAAAAAAGGGAACATTTTTTATTTTCATAGCATACCATACATTTAATCATTATGCGGGTATTGGCAGTTACATTTTGTAAACATCTCTTTATGTAATGTATGTGTACAATCATATTCTATCTATTATCACAGATAACACAACAGTCCAATATGGCCTCCCTAATCTGGATCAAAGAACAGCTGAACTCGAGTGGTTGATTAGATTTGACTTGGAAGACAAAGGTGAATTTCCCCATGTAGATAGTAACCATATATTGGATAGTCAAACACATATACCAAACATTGAAATGGACAGAGATTCAGTCCTAACAATAAACTTGAGGTCGTCAATCTGTCCTCCTATCCCCTATCCCCAAGCGAGGTGGAGGTACTTGAGTTAGGGCTCTCCTTTTGTCCAGATCAGCCTCTGGACAAATTTGATCTCACCAAAGATATTCATCTTTTTTTGATGTACAAAGTACTATATCACAAGCAACCATGTCTCACACTTCAACAGAAACATGAGGAACGACATAACAATGATTTTGACCCTTTACTTGAAAGCCAAGCACTGACAGACCTTGCTGAGCTGAGGGAGGAGGGGGCCCTTTTAGAGGAGCCCATGGAACCTATGCCTTTGGGTATACGAGTTCCTGGGGTCTTCTTCTGGCCCCCCTCCTTCAGACAGAAATCTCATGCATTTCCACAATTACAACAAAATCCTAACATTTGGGCATTTGTCCAACAAGTTTGTAAAGAAATTGAAAAGCTCCCACTAGGAAAATCCCAGCCTAGCAATTTGTCTAGACATCATACTAATGCTATTCGCTCTCTTCAAAATAATTCTGCCCTTGTCATTAAGCCAGCCGATAAGGGTGGGAATATAGTAGTTATGGGTCGGGAACAATATGTGACTATGTGCATTGACCTTTTGGCAAATACACAATGGTATAGGCCCATCACTAGATCAGTGGTAGAGAATGCCCAACAAAGTTTTCGTCAATTAATTTTTGATGCTTATCGACAGGACATCATACATAAAGATACCTGGCAATTCTTGTATATAAAATATCCTAGGATCCCAACATTTTATGCGTTGCCAAAGATTCATAAGTCAATGTCTTCACCACCCGGAAGACCTCCCCCTTCTCGGCAGGTCGCGGCATGACAGGCTTCTCCATGGTCTCGGGGGATGGGAGTGGAGGTGCATACAAATCCATCATGCACTCCTCCCTCTCCCCGAGACGTCCTCCTTTGAGGGCCTTATGGGAGTTGTAGTCCCTGCTGTGGCAGTGCTGGGCTGGTGCAGGCGCGGTGGCTCCTGTAGTATTCCCGGGCTTGCGTTGGTGACTTCACACGCCGACACGAGCAGACGGCCTTATAGGTCGGCCATTCATTCAGTGTTCCAGCTTGGCTGCACTGGGACCGCAGGAGGAGTTTGAGACGCTCTGAAATTAAAGTGAAATATTGCTTTTATTCTAAACTCATTTTGATTTAAGTTTCTTTTTTCTTTGGACCATGTAATTTGGCGATAGGCTTTTTTGTCCTTAGTTTGGCTGACACACAGCTGATTCCCTTGCCCTTTTTTATTACTGTAGTTTTTCACACTAATAATAAAGTTTGCACCTGGTATTTTGGATCCTCTTGGTTTTTTGATCTCCTGTAGGGTTACTGATTTTGCTGCAAGCCGCTAAAGTTTGTTTCTCTAAATTTTAAATCTATACCATTTTTTCTTTTCTAGTTAATACTGCCTCGATTTTTCCAACTATTGTGGCCAGTGGCGTAACTAGAACCCTCAGGGCCCCGATGCAAGAAACCATGAAGGGCCCCCCTGGCAGGGCCCTTTCCTCGGAGCCCGGTCGCAAGTCACTTGTGCCTCTAATCACCCCCCAGCACACCCACTTATGCCTCTAATCACCCCCCCAGCACACCCACTTATGCCTCTAATCACCCCCCCAGCACACCCCCACCTATGCCTCTAATCACCCCCCCAGCACACCCCCACCTATGCCTCTAATTACCCCCCCAGCACACCCATCTATGCCTC
>BLSH010277349.1:494492-508546 GCA_018402905.1 Glandirana rugosa
ACATACTATGACACCGTGGTACGCTAGGTCACGTCCGTTTGTGTGACCCCAACTAAATGATTTCGACCTCTTTCTCCAGCTTTAGTAAATCAACCCCAGTGTGTTTGCCTGCACTGGATCGCATGGTGCCACAGTATCATACAATTTGGTGCAATGTGTTTATGAAAAGGAGTGCATGCACTACTTTTTGTGTTATCTAGTGTTATTTCGACCCATTCAAATGAATGCACTGAAAATTGCACCACACAGGTATCACGCAGGAACGCTGCTTTCCTGTGCAATTAAGGTGGGAACCAGCCCAAAGGGAATTATGTTTTTTTCTGCCTGGGATCCCCAACCAAAACCAAACTAAAACACAATTTTAACTTATAAGTTTCATATGACGTCACAAGGGGCAGAGCCTCATGGTGACATTACCAGATGACCATGCCCCATGTCTATATAAGAGCTGGCAGACATTGGAGATGACACAACTGTAGGAGCCAGCATTGGAGGAGAACTGGGTCGACAGTGAAGAAGACAGCAGCGGCGGAGAAGAAAGCAGCGATGGATAAGACAGCAGCGGAGGGAGAAGACCAGAGGAAGAACACATCGGTGGCAGAACCGGAGAAAGAAGACACATTGGAGCTACGAAGGGGAACATTTTTCATTTTTAATAAAGGACTTGTCAAAACCGTCTCTTGTTTTTATTTACGCTACACTGCCTTTTTTGGGGTGAATGGGTAGGGGTATAATGTACCCTATACTAATTCACATTGGGGGTCTGGGATCTGGTGGCCACCTAGTTAAAGGGGGCTTTCAGATTCTGATAAGCCCCCTGCTCGCAGACCCCCACAACCACTGCCCAGGGACAAGGGACATCAACATGGGAACAAGGTGCTTTGGGGTGGGGGGCACAGAGCCCATCCCCCCATGTTGGGGACATGTGGCCTGGTATGGTTCAAGAGCACCCCCTTCTTTCCTGACCTTCCAGGCTGCATGCTCAGATAAGGGTCTGGTATAGATCTTGGGGGGAACCCACTCTATTTTTTTTTTTTTTGGTGTGGGGTTTCCCCTCAAAATCCAATCTGAAGGTCAGTATAGGCAGGAGGTGACATTACCAATACAGGGGCATTGCTGTAGAGTGCACACTTTCAAAGTTTTTTTTATTATTATATACAGACTGGTTGCCAGTGACCAGGACCCAGCCTGTTTTTATTAAGTTGATTAGTGTTCGTCTTCCTGGCTCTGCTCTTATTGTACATTTGTTTCTTTTATTTTAATTTCTGCACAAGAGTTTTGTGCATAAGCACTGCAGGAATTGTTCATAGTCTCCCAAAACATTCCCACAAAGATTTTCACCCCGGTAAGATTTGAAACAATAAGATTCGCCCAGTGAATGTCATATAATATATAGGATGAATTCTGCCAGAAAATCCTGTGCAATGCCCATTAACAAATTCACCTATTTTTTCACTAGGCTAAATTCACCAGTGAAATAAATTGATAAATATACCTCAAAGTGTTTGCAACTTCTTTACACGTCCTTCTTCAAATGCTGAGGTGCAATTAATGCCTGAATTCAGTCAATTGCACCCATTTCATGGGGCCTCTGGGCTCAGGTGTAAAATGCCTGTTTGATAGCCAGCTACTTATCAGATATTGGGAAATTATTAACTCTTTCACTGCCACTGATATATATCATATGGAAGTGGGGGGGTACACACCATACTGTAGCAGACGGTAATGCATGTAAACATCACAAGTTGATTTCTTTCATATGATCATTTCCACAGACCACTGGAGCATGCACCTTCACCCCATGCAACCCCCCTGCCATGTGTCTCAGTCTCAATTGTCCCACCTGTGGACCTGCATGGTGGATGTCACTGGGTAGAGGGGAGGCAGACTGGCAATGCCCATTTGATAATCTCCTATAGCTAGTAAGAACCCAGAATCAACATGTGTTACACTATTTCTGGTTTTGGCACTCATTATTTCTGGCTGCTGTGATCAAGGAAAAGCATCATGTATATCATTAATTTCAGTGGAGAGCAGGTAGTAAAAATGTGTAAAAAATTGAAGGTATACCAAAGCACTTTAACATATCACAAAATAAAATTGAAAGTCTCTTGAGCGCCTTCTGTCCAGTCACAGGCTGAGGACAGTGACCTAACTGTATTTTGTAACTGCAGTAGAGAGAAGTCAGGTCACCGGCCTTGTGCTGTCTTTGTAAATCTCAGGAATAGCTAAACAGGAACACAAATCCTTAGACAGATGAAAGAGGTGCCATATAGTATTCAAAAGTTAAGTACAGCTTTCTGACCATTTTCAAGTTGCACTCATATATAGGGTTTAACATGAAAAACATGGTCAGGGCCTGCAACCCCCCTCAAAAAAAAAGAACTCCATCCTCTCTTATCTGAATCATGGGGTTCTTCTCCCTGCTGACTGGAACTCGGGTGTGGTGACGTTACCACACTTGTAGTACATAGATACTTCCTTTAGCATCTTAATTGATGGACCATACCTTGATATAGAGCTGCAGCTAGAAGAATAGATTTCATGAGCTAGATCATTGCACCCATGATCCACAGATGGCAGTTGCAATTCTTTGTAGCCTTCAATACATGAAATAAATAAAATAATAAATTACATTTTTTTATTAATCATTTTGTTACCTTATTTGTTTGCAATATGTGTACTTAGATTTTAATCTGTGCATTTAGATGTTCACCTGGGATTCATTTTTAAACCAGCTCACTCATCACAGGCAGTCAGTAGTACTGGGGAATACAGGAAAATCAGTTGTTGGGTGCCAGTCACAGTCTACATAGAAAGTCTGTGGTCATTGCTTTTTTAACTGCTGTAAGCTTAAAATTGGAAAGGAGCAGCAGTATAGAGCTTAACAAGACAGTCATAGATAAAGTAGGCTCACTACTGTACTACATGTATTTTCTGCAAAGATCTTTTAAGATGTGAATACAAAGGTAGGGTAGAATAAGGGTCTTTAACCACTTTCTTACTGGGCACTTAAACCCCCCTCCTGCCCAGACCATTTTTCAGCGCTGTCACTATTTCAATGATAATTGCACGGTCCTGCGACGTTGCACCCAAACAAAATTGACGTCCTCTTTTTCCCACAAATAGAGCTTTCTTTTGGTGGTATTTGATCACCTCTGCGGTTTTTATTTTTTTGCGCTATAAACAAACAAAGCGTGACGATTTTGAAAAAAGAACAATATTTTTTACTTTTTACTATAATAAATATCCAAAAATAAAAAAATACATTTATTCATCAGTTTAGGCCAATATATATTCTTCTACATATTTTCGGTAAAAAAAAATCCCAATCGGCGTATATTGATTGGGTTGCGCAAAAGTTATAGCGCCTACAAACTATGGACATTGGTTTATGGCGTTTTTATTATTTATTTGGCGATGCGCGCATGCCCAGCATGAGCAAAAGGGGAGGACGTCTATTGACAGCCTCCCGGCAAAGCAGATCCGCGCTGTAGCTGTCAATCGGCTATAGCGCGGATCTGAAACGGTTAAATCAAGAGTTCATCGTATCAGTGTACTATTAATTTTATTTTATAATGTTTATGAAATGCTTTCACCATTGCAGACTGAAGCAAGTTAGAGAAAAACAGAAGCATCCAAAAACAAGATTACTGTGATCCAGATTTCAATACAGCCTTCTTCCCTAGGCAACATTGTTATTTTAGTATTTGCTAGTGACAAGGAAGCTTTGTGTTTCTACCTTTGTTTGAACGAAGTATGAACAGAGCTAAACACTGTGTTCAAAAACAAACAGAAAGAACTAAAAGGTTAAAAATAGAAGATTAAACTGAATAGGTCACAAAAGCAAGGCAAGAAAATAAAGGAGAGATCCCAAAAGAGTCAGTTATATCTAAAGTCAGCTACCACATAGATTTCTGTATTACTATTATTGAGCAAAAACCAGAATGCATGCAGAGTCATAGCATCACATAGCAATGTTGTTAGCTAGAGTATGATAAACAAAGACCACTTCAAAGACTCAGATAAAAAAAAAAAACATTTAAGTGATTGTAAAGTCTTTTTCTTTATTAAAAATAATAAATATGTTATACTTACCCGCCCTGTGCAGTGGATCTGCACAGGACAACCTGGATGCTCCTCTTCTCAGGTCCCTCTTCAGTGCTCCTGGCCCCTCCCTCCTGATGAGTGCTCCCACAACAAGCAGCTTGCTATGGGGGTACCCGAGCTGAGCTACAGCTTCGTGTATCCATTCAGACATGGAGCTGTGGCCCAGCCCTGCCCCTTTTTCTCCTCATTGGCTGATTGACAGCAGCTGAAGCCAATGGAGCTGTGCTGCTGTTTCAGCCAATGAAAAGGAGAGTCACGGGCAGCTGAGACAAATCTAGAACATCACTGGATAGAGAGGGAGCTCAGATAAGTATTAGAGTGGCTGACGGGGGATGTTGCACACAGAAGGCTTTTTATCTTAATGCATAGAATGCATTAAGATAAAAAAACCTTCTGCCTTTACAATCACTTTCATTTCATATTTTTTCTCATTTATTCTTACATTTATTCAGTCCTTTCTCAAGCCTCTTGTAAATTAACCAGTTTGGGGCCTTGGACAAATAAGGCATTGCTAAAAACCTTTGTCTGTCAACAACATGTTTCAGAGGATGTTTATCACTTGGATCTTTCTCCCATATATTCTGGGACTGTGATAAAATTTAATTTATTTGGCACCAATTGGAGAATTTTCCCTGAACTATCCCCAGTATAAGTATAACTAGTACAACTCTTTCAGTAACTAATTGTCTATTATTCACCCCCATCCCAAGCTTTTCCAACCCACATATAGGACTTATCCTAAGTGGTGCATCTGTGCAATGTGTAGAACATGCCACAGCAATAATGACATCTCTAAAGGAAAAAATTTAATTTAAACTTGCTGGCGGCTGTAATGTATTGCCGCCTCCCGGAACACATCACTAGAGGATGAAGACAGCAGCGGAGGGAGAAGACCGGAGGAAGAACACATCGGTGGCGGAACCGAAGAAAGTATTGGAGCTACAAAGGGGAATATTTTTCATTTTCAATAAAGGACTTGTCAAAACCGTTTCTTGTTTTTATTTACACTACACTGCTTTTTGGGGTGAATGGGTAAGGGTACAATGTACCCGATACCCATTCACATGGGGGGGTGGGATCTGGAGGCCCCCTTGTTAAAGGGGGCTTCCAGATTCTGATAAGCCCCCTGCCCACAGACCCTGACAACCACAGCCCAGGGTTGTTGGGAAGAGGCCCTTGTCCCAACAACATGGGGACAAGGTGCTTTGGGGGGCACCCCAAAGCACCCTCCCCATGTTGAGTGCAAGCGGCCTGGTATGGTTTAGGAGGGGGACATTCGCTCGTACCCTCCCTTTCCTGGCCTGCCAGGCTGCATGCTTGGATAAGGGTCTGGTATGGATTTTGTGGGGACCCCACACCATTTTTTTTAAATGTTGGAGTGGAACTCTCCTTAAAACCTATGCCAGACACAGAGAGCCTGGTATGGATTTTAGGGGGACCCACACCATTTTTTTTTTAATTTTGGTGTGGTGTTCCCCTTAAAATCTATGCCAGACCCAAAGGACCTGGTATGGATTTTGGGTGGACCCCATGCTTGTTTGTTTCTTAATTCTGTTATAGGTTTCCCTTTAACCACTTCAATACACCGAACTATATATAGTACACTGACTGCACTATATACTCGCAATGTATTATATATACTACACTGACTGCACTGTATACTCTCCACTGTTATATATACTACACTGACTGCACTATATACACTGAACTGTATTATATATACTACACTGACTGCACTATATACCCTGAACTGTACCATATAGTATCTCACAAAAGTGAGTACACCCATCACATTTTTGTATATATTTTATTCTATCTTTTCATGTGACAACACTGAAGAAATGACACTTTGCTACAATGTAAAGTAGTGAGTGTGCAGCTTGTATAACAGTGTAAATTTGCTGTCCCCTCAAAGTAACTACACACAGCCATTAATGTCTTAACCACTGGTAACAAAAGTGAGTACACCCCTAAGTGAAAATGTCCAAATTGGGCCTAATTAGTCATTATCCCTCCCCGGTGTCATGTGACTCGTTAGTGTTACAAGGTCTCAGTTGTGAATGGGGAGCAGGTGTGTTAAATTTGGTGTTATCTCCCTCACTCTCTCATACAGGTCACTGGAAGTTCAACATGGCACCTCATGACAAGGAACTCTCTGAGGATCTAAAATAAAGAATTGTTGCTCTACATAAAGATGGCCTAGGCTATAAGAAGATTGCCAAGACCCTGAAACTGAGCTGCAGCATGGTGGCCAAGACCATACAGCGGTTTAACAGGACAGGTTCCACTCAGAACAGGCCTCACCATGGTCGACCAAAGAAGTTGAGTGCACATGCTCAGCATCATATAAAGAGGTTGTCTTTGGGAAATATATGTATGAGTGCTGCCAGCATTGCTACAGAGGTTGAAGGGGTAGGGGGTCAGCCTGTCAGTGCTCAGACCATACGCACACTGCATCAAATGTGTCTGCATGGCTGTTGTCCCAGAAGGAAGCCTCTTCTAAAGATTATGCACAAGAAAGCCCGCAAACAGGTTGCTGAAGACAAGCAGACTAAGGACATGGATTACTGGAACCATGTCCTGTGGTATGATGAGACCAAGATGAACTTATTTGGTTCAGATGGTGTCTAGCGTGTATGGCAGCAACCAGGTGAAGAGTACAAAGACAAGTATGTCTTGCTTACAGTCAAGCACGGTGATGGGAATGTCATGGTCTGGGGCTGCATGAGTGCCGCTGGCACTGTGGAGCTACAGTTCATTGAGGAAACCATGAATGCCAACATGTACTGTGACATACTGAAGCAGAGTCTGATCCCCTCCCTTCAGAGATTGGGCCGCAGGGCAGTATTCCAACATGGTAACGACCCCAAACACTCCTCCAAGATGACCAGTGCCTTGCTAAGGGTAAAGGTGATGGACTGGCCAAGCATGTCTCCAGACCTAAACCCTATTGAGCATCTGTGGGGAATCCTCACATGGAAGGTGGAGGAGTGCAAGGTCTCTAACATCCACCAGCTCCGTTATGTGGTCATGGAGGAGTGGAAGAGAACTTCAGTGGCAACCTGTAAATCTCTGGTGAACTCCATGCCCAAGAGAGTTAAGGCAGTGCTGGAAAATAATGGTGGCCACATAAAATATTGACACTTTGGGCCCAATTTGGACAGTTTCACTTAGGGGTGTACTCACTTTTGTTGCCAGTGGTTTAGACATTAATGGCTGTGTATTGATTTCATTTGAGGGGACAGAAAATGTACACTGTTATACAAGCTGTACAATCACTACTTTACATTGTAGCAAAGTATAATTTCTTCAGTGTTGTCACATGAAGATATAATAAAATATTTACAAAAATGTGAGGGGTGTACTCACTTTTGTGACATACTGTATATCCTACACTGACTGACTGCACACTACACTAACTACCTGCCTAATCTCCATTCATTCACCATATACACAGCCGCTGTGTACGCAGCAGCCTTATATAGTGTGGGGTGTGGACCGAGCCCCTGAGCCATGATTAACCAAAGGCACACTGCCTTTGGCCAATCATGGCTCTCACAGCACATCACGCTGTGATTGACAAAAGCATACAGATCAAGTGCATGCTTTGGCCAATCAGAAGCTGTCAATGCACTGTGATCTCGCAGTGCATTATGGGGCACTCATCTGCATGCAAACGTCTTGCAAGCGCCCCATATGTTTTTTTGTCTATGCACAAACAAACAGCCAATGTTAGAGTGGAACTTACATTCGACTCGAACATCAAGCCCATCCCTACTCCTGTGTAAATACTGCCTGGCATCATTAGCATACTATTAAATGTTAAAATAAGTACATACTGGTTCACAAAACATCAGTTAAAGCAGTTGTTACTATTGTTAACCCTCAGTTAACCCTATTGGCTCCTCTCCCTTTTAAAGTAGAACTAAATGCAAAACGTTTTTTTTTTTCCATTTTGGATAGAGCAAGGGAAGGTTATAACCCAGGGGTCCCAAATGCCTCTGCCTATGGGAGTCATGCTTGTAACTGTCAGTCTTGCAATACCTCATGGGACAGTTTTTCAACAGCTGGAGGGCCGCCAGTTTGAGAACCCTGTCATAACCCCATTGTCATTGTCATCTGTGCCTCATTTCAATGATTTTCCTTCAAATCCTGTCCCATAGTCAAAACAGGATGTCAGAGGAAATCCCTACAATATGTCACCAGGGTCACCTATTGGAAGATTTCCCCTATTACTGTTCTAACGTTAACCCAAAATTTAGGATTTTTTTTTTACTTTCATTTACCAAGATAATGCTAGGTTGAACTTGGAGCTTGTGGACTTCTGGTTTTGTAGACTGGAACATATGTTAACAATCTTAATAATCGTAACCATGTTAGGAAGATATTGGAAATCTAAACTGTAAGACCTTAATTTCAGCTTGGGATGTGTAAAAAACTAAGCATGAGGTTTTTTTTTAGGTGGAATGAAATTGTAATCCTTCTGGGATTAACTGTATGCCTATTATCTTCTGAGTAAATCAAAAATTAATCAAAATGAAATACTGTGCTCGTGAAAAGTGCCCCAAAATATAAAAACAATATAAAAAGCTGCAACACTATGAGTGAGATATAAGCACAAAATAAAAAACAATACAAGTGAAAAGTGTCGCGCTAAATATTCATAAACCTATGTGAATACATAAAGTTCACCAAGTCTATTCAAAACATGAGTCTCAGATTCCATTATGGATAATGGAAATCCAAAAAAATGCTGCAAACAATTCGCATCATGTTCTTGGAAAAAAGCTTTAGGCCCCTTTCACACGGGCGGATCGTTTGTGTCCGCCTGTCAATTTTTCAGGCGGACCCGAACGGACGCTCCATTGCTCTATATGGAGCGACGGATGTCAGCGGTGATATGTCCGCTGACACCCGATCTGCTCCGATCCTCCAAAAACAGACGGATGGAAACCCTATTTTCAGACGGTCCGTGTTCATCCGATCCTCCATAGAGGAGAATGGAGCTGTGACAGGACAGTCTCTGCACAAAGTGCAGAGACTGTCCTGTCATCCACCGGCTCAGCGGGGATCAACAGATGGATCCCCGCTGAGCAGCGGAGCCCGTTTTGAAAGGACCCTTATAAAGTGTCAATTGCAGGTACACAATAAAGTGCCACCGTGCTCAGAGACCAAACTTCTGTGGAGATTCGCACCACCGTGCAAAGATTATGCTTACCCCAAATAATTGATCTTGTATTACATGAGATCAGCAAGAGCCTTTTCTAGGTATCTGCATGGATATGTATCATAACACCTGCATAGAGCCTAAGGACTTCCACGGTTGTGTCCGGGTCACACTAATCCATTCTTCTCAGGCAGGAACACGGGATATACCAAGGAGTAAAAAGACTCCCATAGTGTAATACAGTACGAATGATGAATTTTAATAAAAAGTGTTGCACTTACAGTTAAGCAGATAAAAACGGGCACATCAATGAGGATAGCATCAAATTCAGCATCATGTAGATTGCGGTGTGTTAAATGGAGCTGTAACTCGACCAGTTTCGTCGCTATTGGACTTTTTCCTAGGGTTTGGCGTCCATCCTTAACCACCGCTATATGTAGGGAAAAGAAAGGGAGACACGGATCTGTCATAGACTAGGAGACTTCTGGGTCATACCAAACCTCAATTCCATCTGGAAACCCTATTGGATGACAGAAGTTCCAAGCCTCGCTTCCGCTCCTGGCCATAACAGTTCTAACTACGGAAGTGACCGCAACTTCTGGTCCCCATCCGAAAATTGCATCACAAGGAAAACAAAGGAAAACCAAGCCTCGTTCTCGCTGTGCTTAATTGAATAAAAAATTGTATAACCAAAAAAAAGGGGGACGGACCAATTAGGTACCAACTAAAACAAAGGGGACGGACCCCAAACAGCCTTTTTATCCTGACACAACACCAGGGCTGTCAGGTGGATGAATTCAGCATGCTCCTCCTAAAGGAGGAAGAGCATAAACCGTGTCCCCCGGTCCATTATTCTGCATAGGACTCAACATTCCAAATGGGAAAAATTTATTTGGAAATTAAACACCCGTTAATTATTAAAAACACTTTTAGATATAACTCTACCATTAAAAAATGTATCCAAGATTAATCCATTCCACAGAGCCGTGCGTCACTTTCTCCCCAGAAAAGTGAAAGCAGTAACACAATGGATAATCCATAAAGATAGATCATATTAGGTATAAAAGAAAGAGCTTCCAATCCTATCATATAAAATGATCACAATAAGCCACAAAGGTTATCAAAAATTAAAAATAAATAAAATAAAAATGAAAATAAGAATGAAATTATACAAAAATATACCAATGGTATATAGACAGATTCATAAACATGGTCAATTGTTATGTTAATAAACTAGAATATAAGGGAGATATAAAAAGGCTGTAAGAGCCCAAATTAACTAAAAAAGGATATGTGAATGTAGGGAGGTAAGTGCGGATACAGTGTGGGTCAGGAGTTGTCCAAAAATGCATTCACGCCCAAGTCTATGTTCATACCAGAGGGAGTGAAACTTTTGAGGACATAGATCCATTTTGTTTCACGTTTTGACAACTCTCTGACTCTGCAGCTACCTCTCCAATATGCAGAAAAACTATCTATCCCTACAAAGAGGGTACCTGAAGGGTCTCGATCATGTACTTGATCATAGTGTCTAGAGACACTATGATTCTTTTAACTCATTCGATTTTTATTGAAGTTTGCATGTTACAAAGAAAAAGCTGAACATTCATGTCAATATGTATTATATAACAAAACTGAAATTAACATTCAGATTAATATCCAAGATACACTTTATAGACATATGTTCCGTGGCATGTCGTTAAATCCTATAATAAGTTGCAATGATACATAGCCATCCCATGAGCCTTATGTTTATGGTAAATGAGAACCCTCCCGCTCTGCCACCCCCTAACGGGATCAAACTGTGGCAGGGCGAGATGGCCCTGTCCCCCAAGCGTCTCTTTGGCCCTGGGCGTTTTAGAGACTCAGAAGATAGCGCCATAGCCAAATTATATTTGTGCCTAGCATTTATGGCATATTCTGTATCCTGGTGGTATTTGTAATAACAAAAGAGAGTATATTAATGTAAAATATATCTGTAAATAATATCACAGTAACTGTTAGATAACTAAATAACAACTTAACCATGACTCATCACTTCCAGGGTCAATGTCCTACTCGTCTTGGTGAGCACTCCTCGTCACCCCCCCATCGAGGGGTTGCTGTGACGGGGAGGGCTCTAATAATCTCTAGGTATGAGGGTAGGTGCGTATTCAGTTTAGTACTAATAAAATTAGAATATTTAGGGAGAAGTATTAATCTAAGATTTGTTATGATGACGTAACTTCGGCAGATTTTAACCAAGTAATCCACGGGGACCAATGATCCAGAATTACTCGATGCTTTTTATTGTTAACTGCCGATGCGATTTCGTAAGAAGAATGTAGGCTTGTTAATTCTATAGTGTCCTGAACACTGGGGATTTTTTTTGTTTTCCACAGCTTAGTAATACTTAACTTTGCTGCTAAAAGAACGTGAGTAACGATTGCTTGCTGATGCAGGGGTATTTCTCCAATGGTCAGGTTTAAGAGAGCTAGTGCTGGGTTTGGGCTGATGCGAAGATGTGTTATGTTATTAAGGATGTGGAAGATTGTTTCCCAATAAGAGTGTAACAATGGACACTCCCAAAGAATGTGAAGTATGTGGCCCTTCGGAGCATTACATCTCTAACACCTGTCCGTGCCTTGTGGGCTGAATTTAGCAATTCGGTCTGGTGTCATATACCATCTTAGCGCTACCTTGAGATACAATTCTCTCAGAGCGGAGCATTGAGTGTATTTAGGTATAGAGTGAATGGCTTCCCTCTCACTGCTCATCCGAGTAGTGGTACATAAAGTCCGCTTCCCATTTAAGGTGTGGTTTCAGTTTTTGAAAAGATTTTTTGTTTTGGAAAGTATAGTAGAAAAGAGAAATTTGGTATGTCAGGTTGGCAACATCTTTGATGCTGTGTCGGATTCGGAGGTGATTGTATAGTTCGGTTTGGGGGAGATTATATTCCTGCTGTAGCTGTGGGAAAGTTTTCTGTTTGGGCCCCTCTAACAAATCCTGAATAAACTGAATGCTGCATCTCTGCCACTGTGCTATATTTAGATTAGGGGTCACTGATGTCAAAGCTGTGATGGGGATAGGTGGAGAAATCATAGTTTGTGTACTTGGTGCCGAATGAATAAGCCTATGCCAGGCTATCGCTGCTGCTCTCATGGTGGGTGGTAGTGAGGGGGAGATCCTGGCTTGGTAAGGGCTAACTAATAGCCAAGATTGTAAGTGTAAGCGGGGTGTCGAGGCTTGTTCTATCGAGCTCCACATTGTACCTATACTTGAATACACCAACCCTTTTGTCTGTGCTAATATTGCGGCTGTGTAGTAGTCTTCAAATTCTATGTAGACTGTACCTCCTGCTAGACTATGCCTGGTTAGAATTGTTCGATTGCATCTAGGTTTTCTCCTTCCAGAGGAATCTGTTGAGTTCAGTCTGTAAGAGTTTAAAGAACCTTCTTGGAATAGGGATGGGTATAGACCGAAAAATATATAGTAATTGAGGTAAGTGCAGCATTTTGAATGCCGCAAGCTTCCCGGACCATGATAATTCATAGGTCTCTAGGTTTTTAAGAGCTGTTTGTAGATTTTTAAGCAACGGAATATGGTTTGCTGCATATAGGTTTTTAACTGATTTGGTAAGTTGGATGCCTAATTGGAGATGTTGTCCTTTGCCCACGTGTACGGGAACGAATTTTGCAGTAAAAGGCTAGTGGTTGCGTCTAAACCCAAGTTTAAAATATAAGATTTGGACTCATTTACTTTGTAGTATGAAATCTAGCTGAACCTTTGTAAGGTCTCTTGGGTTTCTGGCAGGGAAGGAGCCGGGTTTGACAAAGTCAAAATGTCGTCGTCTGCAAACAGACTAATCTTGTGAGTGTCTGGGCCAATTGTAAAACGGGAAATCTTTGGGTTGGACCTAATCAGGGTTGCTAGGGGTTCCATCATTAGATTAAAGATTAACGGTGAGAGTGGGCATCCTTGCTGATTTTAAATGGTTTAGACAATGCGTTAGAGGTGAACACTCTCGCGGAAGGGTCAGAGTAAAGGGCCATAATTGCATTAAAGATGTTATCTTGGAACCCAAATTTGTGGAGTAATGCGCTGAGGTATTTCCAATGGACTCTGTCGAACGCCTTCTCTGCATCCAATGCCAGAAGCAGAGAGGGTGTTCCGGTGGACCCTGCATGATGGATGATATCTATAAGCTGTCTTGTGGCATCAGAAGTAGTGTTGAGCGAACCCCGGACTGTAACGTTCGGGTCCGTACCGAACTTTCGGGTGTCTGTGGCACGGACCCGAACCCGGACATTTCAAAAATCGTTCGGGTTCGGTCCGGGGTTCTGCTATTTTACTCCACGTGTTGAGAAGCTGCAGGGCAGCCAATCAACAAGCGTTTCACTGGTTTGCCCTTAGAAGCCATCACAGCCATGCCTACTAATGGCATGGCTGTGATTGGCCAGTGCATCATGTGACCCAGCCTCTTCATAAGCTGGAGTCACAGTGCTGCAGTCACATGCTCCTTGGGTTAGTGTAGGGAAAGGAAGCTGAAAGCTTGAGGGACAGATTTGAGACATTTTAAGACCTGATCCTGCATCCTGAGATTACTTTACTACTGCTGTCTGTGCTGCTGCTCTGAGGACAGATAGCAGAAATTAGAGATTTCACATACCGCTGCTTTGAGTTGCAGATCAAGCTCTGCATAAAACAACTCGTCTTGGGGCCTGGCTTGGGCTTGCTAAAAACTTTACAGGCCCAAGCCCAGGCACGGTGTCTGTGGGCTTTCAAGCCATGCCTGGGC